>CBVK0100097344.1:0-33091 GCA_900067695.1 Picea abies
ACGCTCTTCCGATCTCATGGCGATTCTTTGGCTTGGTCATACAAGAGGACCAAGTCACCCTCAGCATACAACTGGGGACAAAAAAACTTATCGTATTGAACCTTAACATGTTTCTTATTTGCCTCGATAGTCGTAAAGGCATCCCGACGCTGCTCGTCAATACTCTCTAGGTGTACAAGGCGTCGCTCTAAATCCGAAGTGTCAGGTAGGATATCAATTGCCAATTTGAGAAAAGGGATTTCGCATTCAACGGGAAGTATCGACTCCACACCGTGTACTAACTGAAAAGGAGAAAAACCAGTGGCAGTCTTAACTGAGGTTTGGTATGCCGAAAGTGCGGGATATAACATGATGAGTTTTTTGCAAGATGGTCTTGAGAGACTTATTGACGGCCTCTACTTGCCCATTTGCCTCGGGGTGATAAGGAGACGAGTGATCATGTTTAAACCCTAGCTTAGACACTAGTTCTATCATCATTTCATTTTGAAAATGACTACCATGATCAGTGACAATATCACTCGGGATACCAAACCGGGTGATAATTTGGTTGAATAGGAAAAAGTCTGCATTCTTCCCATTGGATTTCATGGTAGGCATGGCTTCGACCCACTTGGTGAAGTAGTCAATAGGCACGATAATGTGTTGATGCCCCCCAACCTAAGTTGGGTTGCAATCAACGAAATCTACTCCCCACTTGGTGAAGGGACCGATGGTAATGACTGGGTGAAGGGGGGCTGGGTGCGAGTGCATTTTTCGAGTGAACACCTGGCAGGGGTGACACTTCTTAACCGCTTCAATACAATCTTTAAATATGGTGGGATAGAAGTAACCGACTCGCAAGAATTTTTGGATTGTCTCAAGCCCAAATAGATGACCACCACAAGCCCCTTTGTGGAAATCGGTAAGGACTAACTCGTGTTCCTTGTGAGTTAAGCAATGACATAAGGTAATATCTATTCCTTGACGATACAAAGTGTTCCTGACGATTGTATACTTTTTGGCTTGGTATCTAACATGCCATCGATCATCTCGCGAGAGATGTTGAGCGAACTTCAAGGTTTGAAGATATAAAACAATATCTCCATACTAGGGGTCGGATGACAAGACAAGGAAAATTTGTTCATCTGCGAACGAATCGACATGAATAAAATATTTGTCTAATCATGGGAAATCGAATATTAACTCTGCAAAAACTAGTGATTTCTTGGATTTGGCCGAAGCAATGTTGAGATCAAATTCTTGTAAGATGACAATCCATTTATTATATTTTCCACCTATGATACGTCTAGTGAGGACATATTGAAATGGATTAACATCGACAACCACAATAGTTTTTCAAAGCAATATATAGTGTCACAAGTGTTGGACTGCGTGGATGACAACCAAAGATATCTTTTCAATGTGCGAGTAATTAAGTTTAGGACCAACTAAAATTTGACTGAGATAGTAGATAACGTGCTCACGGAGCTCATCATCCTCCTGAACTAGAACCATACCAATGGTCTCTTCAGACGTGGCAATATACAACAAGTAATCTCTACTGTAATCAGGAGATTTCAGCAGAGGTGTCGATACCAAGTCTTTCTTTAAAGCGTCAAAAGACTGTTGGGCTCGCTCATCCAAGATAAATGGGGTGTCTTTCTTCAATAGGCGTATGAAACCCTTAGTCATATTGGCATAATTCACAATAAACCGACGCAAAAAGTTAGCTTTCCCCTGTAAACCTTGAAGTTGTCTAATCGTGCGCGGGGGAGGCAACTGAAGAATTGCCTCAACCTTAAGTGTATCTACCATGATCCCTATCTCGGAGACTAAGAATCTTAAGAGACGACCAGATCTAATGTAAAAGATGCATTTATGAGGATTGAGTCAGATTCTATAGTAGCGACATCTTGCAAAAACTAGGCAAAGGTGTGTATCATGATTCACTCTCTTGCGAGAGTGAGTAGCAATATCATCGAGGTAAGCTTCGAATATGTGTTTGAGATCATGAAAAGTGAAAGTCATGGCTCTTTGGAAGGTTTCTCTGGCGTTTTTTAGGCCGAAAGGCATTTTACGGTATGTAAACGCGCCCCAAGGAAATATGAATGTCGTCTTATGTTGGTCTTTGGGTTTGATCTGGATTTGGTTATAGCCTGAAAATCCATCCATAAAAGAAAATATTTCGCTTCCCTCACACTCATTGGGAATATGATCAATGAAAGGCATGGGGAAGTTATCTTTAGGACAGGCCTGGTTCAGGTCATGAAATTCCATACACACGCGAATGGTTCCTTTCTTTTTATTCACGGGAATGAGGTTGGATACCCATTCGGTCAAGGGAACCGGGTAGATAAAGCCGGCATTAAGTAGCTTCTCTACCTCTGCCTTAATAGCGGGGGACTTCCTAGGATTAACAACTCTAATATGTTTTCAAACGGGTTTAGCATTCGGGTAAGTCCTAATCTCATGTTTGACAATACAGGGGTCGATTTCTGGCATCTCTTCATATGACCAAGTGAATATGTCTCAAAATTCTTTGAAGAGGTTGGTGTAGATCAGAATCTCTTCTGGGGAACAATCTGCACCTATATTTACATTTTCGATCTTGCCAGGGGTACGAGAGATATCCATCTGGACGGTAGGAGAAATACTCACCATATTCCCTTTGGCGTAAATTCCATGTGTATAAAGTGGAACTACGGCGTGACCGACTATCTCACTCAGGGTAGATCTAAAATCATCTTGCTCAATTATTTCAAGACTTGGGAGAAAATAAGATCGATGATGCATATCGTCCCAAGGTATCTTGGAAACATTCATGGCTTCAAGGATGGCTTCGTTCGAAGGAAAAGTCTCATCCAAGAAATCATGTGAACAAGATAACGAAGTGGCCCACATGGGCCTAAGCACTGGATCCTCCTCAACTGTCTGCGAGGGAACAAGATCGGGATTGGCAAAAGATTCAAGGATAGCCTAATATGTAATCTCTATTGCCGATAGTGGCATAGCCATGCCAGCATGTGACTGACCTTCAATCAATGAAGTTGGAGAAGGTAGGGTCCAAGGGTCACTAAAAAAATAATAAGTGCGGAAAGGGATGGACTTCTCTACTGAAGCAGGCATACTGGACATGGCGTAAATGTGGTGAGTCGGTGCCAAGAAATCAAAAGTACCCATGAGGGAAGAATACATTTCGACACCGATATTCTCAATTTCCAGCTGAGAATTGTTGACCACAGGGATCGGCGATCCAACAAATGCGTTCAGGCTAGAGTACGCAAAGGATAACTGGTCAATCGTCACAATCTCCCCCTGATGAGGAAAACAAAGCATGCGAAAAATGGACAATACGAAGACAACCATAGCATAAGTCCAATTGTGACCTAGTAATAGGTTATAATCGAGAGGTGCATCAACTACCTCTACTTCCACTTCTACCGTCTTCCCACCTAACTAGACCAGAAAGGCGGGGAGAATACCATGAGGGTGGAAGGAATGACCGTCAAATGTGGTCAACATGGCCAACGACTTTGAGAGGGTTGGAGAACTGATAGCTTTCCAACAGACTAAGGACATCACGCAAGTGTGAACACCTTCATCAACGACCGCTCGTTTGATGGTATATTTAGAATACTCCAAGTGGATTTGGAAAGCCACATGGTAGGGTAAGTGAGGCTTCACTTCCATGACATCAAACTTGATGATATTCGAGTCACTAGGTTATAGAGATCCTAAGGCAGAGAGTAAGGCATTCCTCTGTGATGGACACGTTTGGAGTACCTCCAAAGCAGACATCGCGCAAGGTGTTTGACCTAGGTCCTCAACAATAAAGTAGTTCTGGGTGGCTCTAGCAATAGGGGTATGGGTAGAGCGCTTGAATACTCCTTTTGAAATATGAGGCGGTGGCTCTGGTTTATCGATCTGTAAATTCATCTCCGGGGGTGGAGGAGGAGCTTCTAGGCTGGTACTAGCTTTTGAAGAGCCGTAATGTCAAGAGAGAGTGGCTATATCGATTTTTGCGTCGACCATATTGATACAAACACAGTCACCATCTTGTGGTGGTGGGTTTTGACTCCCACCAAGCGCATTTCCGGCGTTCAAAGAACTCGAGGCTAAGTGTTGGTTGTGAGGAAATGGATTTGTTAGCACAGTGGGTGAAAGATTTAAAAGCCTTGCAACTTCCGCAAGTTTGGGGCATAAGTGTGTAAGGTGATCATCAGTACAAAGTTTACAAGGAAACTTAACCTTACGCTTTTCTTTCTTTCCCTCTCCAGCATTATCGTTCTGTTTTCCATCATTATTCTTGTTCTTGGATTTATTCTTCCCACCTCTACGATTATTTTGACCTTTCTGTTTATTCCCATCTGGTTGCTGGTCACCATTTGGGTTTTTAGACGACTGCACGGAATGTACATCTGCCGATTGGGTGGGTTTGGAGGATCCAGATGAAGCTGGTCCTCTGGAAGACTTTGTTGCCGAGTCTACAGACTTTACATTGGTGGACCCCACAATGCCATTGGCATGGGCCCCAGGACTCTGTCTGGGATCATGAGTTGACCGTGGTGCATCAGGAAGAAGGTGGTATAACATCCCATACTGCGCATAGATCAAATTGAATTGTTGGGCTCTAAAAATGGCCTCTTCCTCGTTGAATACCCCAGAAGTAGCAACGTCCTTTGAAATAGGAGCGTGAAAAGACTTTAAAAACCATTCTAAAAGAAAGGCTGGGGGTATGGGAGTCTTAACTAACCGTCTTCGCCTATGCCATTCCTGGATATGGTCCAAAATATGAGTGCTGGTACCCTGGCGTAAAGTTGACAAAAGTTCAAGGCCAACATCGTAATGAATGGGTAGTTGAAAATGGTTAAGAAAGGCTAGCACTAACTGTTGAAAAGACCCATATGTCCCCCTAGGTAGGTCAATATACCATTGTGACGCAATCCTGATAAGAGTGCATTGAAACAATCGTAATCTAATAGAATCGTTATTCAAAGAATTTAATGAGCACCAGAGGTGAAAAGTAGTGACGTGATCACCAAGGTCCTCGACATTATTAGCCTCAAAATTTGGAATGTCTGACGGAAGCTTGGTGTGGACAAGGGGCCATGTGGGATCATGACTCACCGATTCGTTCATTAGTTTAGACAAATCTGGCAGATTAAGCGTGGACAAAAAGGGAATACGGGTTTGCGACACCTGACCGCATCCTCCCGCAAAAGACTGAGTATTAGGAGCTGCATTCCATCCAGGATTCTGGTAAGGACCAGAACCTTGTCCGAAATTAAAAGACCCTCCTCCGGGCGGATTCGTGAAAGATGGATTGGGCATCATTCCAACACAAATGTTCTGATAAGGGCTATGAAAATTGCCCCCAGTTGGATTAGCTCCAAATCGAGGGTTGTTGAAACTGCCCCCAACTGGATTAGATCTAGGTTGGGGGGTGCTCAATACATAATATTGACCTCCTCTGGGTGGGAATCCAGAGGATTGAAGTGGATTCGTTATGCCAAAAGTATTGGTCGAATTCGGCACCGAGGGGATAGGGATATAGGGCAGAACTTGTCTACCATCTTGGTTGTTCCATCCAGTCGTAGAAGGATTAGACCTAGGGTTAAGTAAGGGGACACTTCCTACATTAGGATTCACTTGGGGAACATGAGAGCTACCAAACGGAAAAGGAGTGTAAGAAGGTGTATTTCCCCCAGGTCCAAGGCTAGCGTTATGGCCAACAACTGGGTTGGCAATCAGAAACTGTGAAGTGAAACTTGGCATACCATAAGAAAATGGACTAGTAGCCATGGGGATGGTCTAAAAATTGTAACTTCGTGAGTGGAAAAAACCCCCAAAAGGGTTAGAGGCAAGAGACGAAGCATTGACTATGGGCCGAGCCATAGTACCGGTGTAGGCCTTCTACACTGCAACTGTAGTAGTTGCAGGTGCAAAAGGAGTGAAATTAACTATAGTGGGATTGGGAGTTGATGAACTCCCAGTGTTTTGAAGACTAGACTCAATACTCATCCTTGTGGGATCACAAGTCTGAAAAGTGGATGTGTGTGTACCACTCCCGATAAATCTACACCTTTTAGAAGGAAATAGCTCAAAAACCGATGGTAACTTTAACAACCGACGATACCTGCGAGGAAGCTGCTCTGACTCCACGACGACTTATGAATCTAAAGAAATAAAAATATATCCTAAGGCCAATTAGTAATAGAAGAGCATACCAAAAATTCAAATGGCCAATATGCATGCAAACGGGCTAAAGTGGTTGAGTGGCCTCCCTCTCTAAAAAAGGTATGCCTCATCCAGGAGGGACCTGAGACTCCCTGCTAAAGTTTGGAGGTAACATAATCATTTACAAGGGCCCTCCTAGGCTTAACAACCAGTTGGTCAGATCCCCTTGGAGAGGTAATCCTCCATAAAGGTTATGTGCTATCCGACCCCTATCTGACTTAGGATACAAGAAGAATAACCCCTGCAAGTAACCTATGAGAAACCTAAGTCAAGAAACTAATCAACCACTGTATAACCAATGCATAGGTGAATAGTCATAAGTCTGTATTACCGTATGGGCAGGGTAGCAAAGCCTAAAACCTTGAAAGTACCACCTCTCATAGAGGTATGGATACTAGCAAGATCCCCAAATACGAATAAATCCACAGAAATATCTCTGACACTAGGTGAGTATCCAAGGTTTATCCCTTCAACAAACTTCGCACGACCTCGTGCTTAAATCTAGTGTGAGTGGAGCCTCTTAATATTACCAATTATACAATGGATTTCTCAACTCCCTGTCTCAGACACACATGTTGATTTAATTTCCTTGGAGAATTTTACTCACAAAATCCTATTCCAAGGCACTAAATCCTAGGCTAGTTTGTGTATCCTAAACAATAAAATTGTTACTAATCAATTTTAGTTTAAAGCCTAAATTTTATTGGCCGTGATTACTCAAAAAGGTATGGAAATGAAACTCATGGTGTTATGACTCTACATAAAAATAAAAATAGATATAATGCAAAGCCTAACTTTAACTTTTCAGTGAATGATATGCTAAATAAAAACAGTGCAATCTTCAATTTTAACTCAGTAACTCAGAAGTAAAATGCGATCTTTCGCTAAATGTGCTAAGCTAATGATAAAGGTTCCAAGACAAAAATACCAACCAATGAAAAATACCTATTTTTATTTTTATTTTCAATGTATTAAAAAGAAAATGCATGGACTGATTAGCGACTTTATATATAACTTCTACCGTGTATAAAAGAAATCACTCGAGCAAAATACCAAGCAGCTAAGCAGACAGCCCAACTACCAAGGACAAATAAAAAATGGAAAACAAAGAGAAAGACGCCACCCAAAAATTCAACTCCAAACAGGTTTCCTGTCATCCCAGATAATCTCAATAGGCACCACAGAGACCTAAGAAGGCTCAGTGATCCTCAAAACCTACCCAACAGTCACTAAACCAAGCAAGCAAGCAAGGGAAAGTGGTATACACGACTTTTCAAGAGAAAAGGGTGTATAAACGCCTCTTGCAATGGGACAACAAATGTGTATACGCGACTGTCAGGGAAAAACAGGTGTATTCTTTTAAAACAAGGCTAGACAAGGGTAAAAGGTTGAAAAACTCAGACCTAGAGTGAACAGACTCTGTCCAAATGTGATACAACAAGAAACAAAAAGAAAAAAGAGCAATGTAAGAAGAAAAAATACTTCAACCCTTAGAAGGAAGATCTATCCCCAGTGCAGTCACCATTTCTGTTACAAGGGAAAAAATCTCTATGGCCAAGGATAAACCACAACAGACATGTATGAATGCAGAAATCTACTCAATTCCAACATGTGCTATATAAACTAATGTGCAATACGAGGAAGAAGCCTACCTCAATCCAATCGTTTGATGCCCTTCCACCATTGAGCACTTTGACCCAAAGCTTTACATCGGTAAGAAGTTCTCAACAAACAAGCGATGCAAATATATAGTGACAATCTATAAAATGAGTTAGCACAACAGATAGCACAATCCATTAATAAACATTAAAAACATGCCCATGGATAATAATAATATATTTGTAAGATATCGATAGGATAAGAAATAAGTATTTATATTAATAATTGATCAACAAAAGTATCAACATTACGGACTTCTGTGTCGGCAAGGTTCGAAACCATGAAACCGAGTTCCTTCCAACTGGGTCTCCACCACTTCAATCCTCCACCAAAGGCAAGCTCATAGCAAAGAGGTAATGAGGTCCTCTCGAAAATAAGGAAAGATCTTGGGGGTTGAACACTGTGTTCAGACTTGAGGGACAAAGGGATGCAGACTCAATATGAAGTAATTTCTCCAGAGTAAATTTTCTCTCAAAGTTGAATGCTTTCTCCTTTTTTTCCATAGCTCGAAATTGTGCTATTATAGCCTCCAGAATGCAATTGAAGGGCCAATTTGGAATGTTTCCATTATATGGAAGGCCAAAGATCAGAGATCTTCTATCATGACATGGAAACCCGACCTCATTTTGTATTTTTTGGCATAAATCCCGATATACACGAGTTGTAGTGGAGCAACAAGCGTATACACATCTTGCAAAGCAGTTAGGGAGTGTATATGTGGAAAAATATATATTTTTGGCTCTAGATTTATCAAAAAGGGGTTGATAACTCTGCATAAGGAAATGGAAAAAGGCCCTCTCTGTAAGATAGCAATGGTGAGGCAAATCTTGCTATAACACTACATCATGTGAATAGATGAGATGATTTAGAGCATGGTAGAAACCATCTGATTACCAGTCATTGATGTGTAACATTAACAAATGTGAGGGGACCCACCGATGAGGAAGATGGACCCCAGTAATCTAGCGAGTGTGAATAGATGAGTTGGTGTCGAACACTTATAGAATCAATCGATTAGGGGTCAATGATGTAAACCAAATTTTGATCACGAGGAGGCCTACCATTGAGGACTGCAAGCTCCAAGGTACTAGTTGGTTTCTATATGTTTTTCCTAGATAATGTGTTGAAGTTGATAGGAATAGATCCATTGAAGGAGGGCCTTGATTTATCCCCCATCAATCGACACGAAACATACACCAAGAGATGATGTGAAGAGAAACTAGCACAAAGTACAACTAACATAGGGATGGCTGACTTAGAAAGTGAACAAAACAATGGATGATCTACTCAGGATTAAAATCCCCTTGAACATATAGCATGACAAAATGGTGACTTTCTAGAAATACACAAGATTTGGACGAATATAGTGCAACAATGCATGAGGCATTAAATCACTCTCCATAATTATTGGAAGAGTAACTAGTCAGAGGAGTATCTCTGACTCATATTACTAGGATGACTCCTAAAAAATATAAAATAAAAATGTATGATGAGGACTCAAACAGGTTCCAAGTTCAAGGGTGACTCGACTAACATTGGAATTTTGAGAATAGACCAATGGTGAAAAACCCCGACTCTTTTTTTAATAGTATTTTTTGTGTTTTTTACCTCCATGGTTTAATGATCGCAAAAGAGGAATAGAAGTATTCTCAGTCTCCATTTTTTAACGAGAATGGAAGAATGACGAAAGCATTCTCAATATGTTCTTTTTTTGTGTCCTGTGATGAGTCCGAAAAAGAGCTAAAAGTGTACTCGGAGGGAGAGAACAAGTGGCTTTACAACACACTCCTACGTTTCAAGCGCATGGAACCAACCTAAGAAAAATGGGTGTAAATGGTACATGCAAGTGAGATCCACTCTTAGCAGTTGTTCTCTCCCTAGGTAGGTGGATGTAGAATGGAGGCCAAATAATGAAAGAGGTGGATGGTCAAGGCTACTACAATAGCGGTAAGCAAAAGCAAGGAAAATGACAACGCAATGACGTGAGACATGAAGAGAGAAACAAATGCACAGGTGAACATTAAGCAACAATAACATTGTTTGGGAACCCACACGGGATACGTCCAAAATATAAACGAAGAGAGGAAAATGAGGCTCAATATTCAAGTCATGGTGGGGCTAAAAGAGGTCTCCTGGGCCTATGAAAAAATGTAGCATGGGAACCAAATGGAAATTTGGATGCTAAATAGGGTTCCCATGAAGGGTAGGAATGATCAACCTAGTTACGATGTGCAAAAGGAGTGGCTAATGTCAGAACCGAATGGGATCGAGCGTAAGGCATAGTGCTGACAGAATGGGCAGTTAATAATGCTAGGTGGGAAATGTAGAGAAAAACCTATCCCTATATGCCAGTTTGGAAACACATACCTCAAGTTCAGTGGATTTCGTCATCTTCATAAAAAAAAGGTCCCTGTAATCCTGTCAACACATGTAAACTATATTCCGGGGTCAAAATGCGTAGTGAAATCTAAATATATATATATTTTTGGATGTTTTGGATTTGATAAAAACACTCACACCACACACCTATGCACAAGGAACTACACATTCAGATGGTTTAAGTAAAGTAGATCCCATTATGAGTCTCGGGCCAAGGATATTCTTCATAATAAATGAAATCATGAGCCAATGTTGGCATGATATGGCACACCATGTCGGGGCCATGACACATAGAAATGAATCTTTGCAGCCAAAGATACTCATCATGAGTGGTTTTCATGAGATATGGAAGCTCCTTGATGGGGTCCATCAAGACATGAAGGAAGTAAGAAACATGAATCTTCGAAGGAAGGGGAAGTAGATAATTCAGTGGTAAGTTCTGAAAAATATAACCAAGGATGAAAAGGGTCAAGACGAGGAGGGATACTTGATTCCCTAGCAAATGCCCCTAGTCTCATATCAAGATTCATCATGCTAACTCTCGTTTGTTCCGAATCAGGAAAAGATGATTGATGCATCACCTCATATTTTGGATTTTCTATAGAAGCCATGACTTCCAGGATGGCCTCTTCTGAAGGCAACTTAGTATCTAGAAAATCATGTGAACATAGAGAGTCAACAACCCATTTGGGTGAAGTAGGATGATGACACTCGATATGAGCATGTAGTTTTAGACCAGTATCAGTGGATCATGATGGGATTTCTAGATCGACAATCTCAACCATGGTGGGTGGCAAGGAAGCTCCATATGATTCAACATCCTCCAGATGAGGTACCATCCAAGGAACAACTGACCCAAGGAATCCAATGGTAAATAATGAAATCATGTTTATAGGAGTGATAGTTGAAGTGGGAGACGATGGGGGAAGGGGAAACATTCCCATTAATGAAGGATCTTTGAACATCCTTGCATTGACATTCATATAAGACTGTGTGGATTCACTGACAAAGGGTACATTGGACCCCACATTGGATCCAAGATTTGGGGTACAGAATGCAAGTTGATATATCGTCACTATTTTCCCTTGATGAGGGAATCGTAGGAACCTAAATAATGATGATACTACTAGCGTCATCTCATAGAACCAAGTACGCTCGAGTAATATATTGTACTCAAGAGGTGCATTGACAACCTCCACATCAATAGAGATAGTCTTACCACCTAAATTGATGGGTAAGGTAGTGAGTATTCCATGAGGTTTGAACATGTGTCCATTGAATGATTTTAATAGTGTCGTAGATGTATTGATCTTAGGAGAGCCAAGGGCCTTCCAACAAGAAATAGACATGATGCAAATCAAGGATCCTTCATCCACTACCATGCAATAGATTTTTTTTCCCATTGATCGCACTATGATCTTGAAGGAAACCTGATGGGAGATCCTATGAGTAACCTCAGAAGAATCAAAGGTCATCAAACTCAACTTTGAGGGATCAACCCCACCTATGGATGACTGACAACAAGGATTTTCATTGTGTGGGGTAGCTTAGGAGAAATTCAATCCCAGACATGGAACATGGTGCCTGAGACAAGTATTCCACAATACTATAGTTGTGGGCAGTTTGTAGGTTGGGATTATGCATTGTACGTCGAAGAACGCTCTTCAGGAGTTGAAACAGTGAATCAAAATATGAATTCTCTATCAGAAGAGGGCCACTAGGCTAGGAATAATATGCTTCTTCTGGAGCAACATGGGAAGGCTCGAAAATTTCATAGTTTTTGGCTCGAGTATGCAAATTAACTGTTTGGTCACACATAAAAATGACAACATTCAAGGAGGAACCCTCGTGGTGAGGGGTACCTGCCATGCCCCCTTGCAAAGGGTAACGATTTTTGGCAACCATGTTTTTAGGTTGAGGGGGGGAAGGATGGGTTAAGACAACAAAATTTTGGGGGGTCTTTCTTCTATGCCAAAAATATGTGGACCCCATTCTTTTGAGGACACTGATGAGTAGGGTGGTCTCCCCCACAAATTGTGAAGGGAAAGTGACTCTTCTTTTTCTCCTTAGTGCCTCCCTCTTGGGTGTTCTAGGTGGGAGAAATCCCTTTCTCGGTATAATGTCCCCAAGGCCGAGCTCTATTGTAAATCATGTCTATGAAGTATAGAGCTTGCATTATGAATTGTAATTATGTTTTATAGGCTGGTGAGCCAAGCTTATATAAGCTCATGGGCTTATGGGTTATTAGGCTGGAGAGCCTAAGTGTTAAGGTCAGGATCCTGCTTTTGTATATGTAATCATGCAGAACATTAATAAAAATATAAACACTGCTGTGTGCAGACCGACCACGATGAATGAGTGATGGGGGACTAAGCTTCCACAGATTGGGTAAGGGACTGGGGGCTGGAAGGTTGGAAAGAGAGGCTAAGTGTTGAGCCTATGGGCTTAGGTCCTTGGGAATAATATTTTAATATTATTCCAAAAGCCATGTGAATTATATGTTGTGTCCTAAGTTCCTGGAGAGGAACACATGATGATGGAATGATGCAGCTTCATGGGTGACATGTGTTGACCTAGGCACATGCAATTAAAAAACTATAGAAGTCAGCCGTGGAGGGGGTCACTCCTCATTCCATCATCCTTTGCATCTGATTTTGGATGCCCCCATGCAACTCTGAGAACCAGAAAACCAAGACGTCTTCTTGAAGACCAAAACATCATCCGTATGATTCTGTTATTGGTCTGTGTCTACCCTTGACATACCTATGCACAGTTGAGAGAACTGGTTAGGAGGGGAAAGTCGACTTGTGAGTTCCAGAACCCAGTCTATCTGCCATTGCAGAGCTGAATCTGTACCTGATCTGTCTATAGGTTGTTGTTTCTGTTTTCCTGAGTGGGGTTGTGTTGTGGTTATCCTCACCGTGCGGGAATTGAGTCGGAAGGGGTTGAAGAACTGGGTTTTAAGGCACTTAGTTGAAGAGGTAGTCTGTTAGGCCTGTGAGAAGCTATTTCCAGGTGAAGGAGTTTGCTGGGAAGTGGTATTCTTCCAGAGAGAGTCCAACACTAGCTACGGAGCTCTAAGACTTCCTGATCTAGCCTGTTGCCGAGACTCAGAGAGGGAGGTGAAGCACTGATGGACTGTGCTTGTGAAGGTGTATACTCTTAGGTGGAACATGCATGTGGGGAATGAGAGTCCATGAGTAGTGGGCGTAAGAAGGCATCCTGGGAAGAATCCTTCCAGTTATTCTGTTTAGTTTTCCCTGTAACCTCAACCTAGACTAGGATTCCTTGCCTTGGGTGGAGCTTAGTCCCAGCTCGGGGGTGACCCACTACTAAGCATGATGAGTAGCATGGTCTAAGGTTGGGAGGTTCATGGAAGGCCTGCACATGGTTGGTGGAATTACCACGGTTTCAAAGATAAGTATCATTTTATGCTTAATATTATGTTTTGCATGCCCATGATGCTTATATGTATCATGTATTATGTTGTGCATATGAATTATTGTTAATGACAGGGTTTATTTATGTTAGAAATAATCTTGTGCTTACTCTAAGTTAAATGTGTTTAATATGACTTAAATGCATGTTATTAATTAAGTATGAGAATGATGTTGTTCCGCACAATAGTGTTTGCCCGTCTAGTGGGATGGCGGCTGGGGATGTTACAATATGGTATCAGAGCCTAGTTTCAACATTAAGCCTGGATGGGCTGGATAAGTGGTCTTTGGACTGAGTTTTTGAGAAGAAATTGTGTCTGGAGGACTAATTTTTGATCGCATAATGTTTCTGAGTGTTAATGGACTACTCGACCGTGTTACAAGCTCAGGAGGTGTAACAGTATTATAAAACTACAACCGGTGTGGTATATGGCCACAGGGAGAGAGAGAACTCCACACTATAAGTGTTGGATCAAGTAGATGAAAGTTCAGAAGGAGGGTACCAAGTCATTGGCCAGAAGTCCTTGAGAAGCAGAGTTGGACGGTCAGAATTCTCTGTGGAGAACTTGTGAAATCGCGAGGACCATAAGATAGCCAGAAGTTGCAAGATGGTTAGTGGATGGAGAAACTCACCACCCTAGGATCCAAAATAAATGTGGGTCGTTGATTGTGGTTGGTTTGAACTGTTGGATCATTTCATGAATTCAGGGATCGTGAACTTGGAGCGCAGGCCAAATTCTTGGTCACTCCAAGTCCTGAATCACGAAAGAGATTAACAAGGGTAGAATCGGACGATGGAGCGCTTCCAGGAAGAAATGTCAAAATCCCGTAAGTCATCAGATCCAGCCAACTAGCGAGGAAGTTAGGGCTGAAGATATTTGATAGGTGTAAGCATAGGAGAGATCTAGACCGTTAGATCCAAATCATTGAGGATCGTTGGATTTCGTACAAGAACTCATGTATCAAAATTTGGGGATTGAAGTGACAAGAGATTTGGATTCCCTGCATCATGAACTCCCGGTTACCGAAAACCCTGAAACCTCGAAATCCCGAAATGATCTACACCGTAGATTGTAGGAGAGGAACTTGACCGTTGGATCAAGTAGATGAATAGACCGTAATTTCAAAATTTCGACAAACTGAAGTTCGAGATGTTTAGATGCACAAACTCTTGATGCCCGAAACTCCGAAACGAAAAGTAAAAGTAGTGGGGCCCCTTGACATCGCTGGGAGTGAGGTGGACCTTCTTAAGGACACCATGTGTCACTACCTTGGTGGGTGACAGCTGTGCTGTGGGCCCAGAGGGTAAGGAAATCAAATTTTTGGAGGTCAAGAGTTGGAGAGGGAAGCGAGTGCGAGAACCTCTGGGACCAAAACCCTGAAACCCAAAACCTCGAAGCCCCGAAATCTCGAAACCCAAAGTTTCATTTGGAGAGCCTTGTAGCACCTAGCAGTTTAGCATTGGATCATGGCCCATGGACGCATGGGTTGGGGACTAAGAAAACAGGGGCTATCACCATAAATTGTAGAGCCAAACAGAGCTCAGAAAATTCGTGGAATCGAAACGTTTTCTTATTCATGTTGGCTTATGAATGTTGTAGTTTTATTAAGGGTTTAAGGCCTGACAAACTTCGGTTGACTACACGTTGTGTGTGAAGAGTTCAATGAGTGTCAGTACTACCATGAATCAATGTTGAGTATAGAAATGGAAGAGGTGCGGATTGCCTCCAATTCAGAGAATGAAAGAGAAGGAAGTGATGTCAACTTGGGAGTCGAAGGATCAAACTCCTATGGGAACGGAAGAGAATTGGATAAGGAAGGGCATGTGATGAAAATCATTGAAATATTGTAGAAAGATGCCCAGGCTCTCCGAGCCGATAGCCAAAAGCTCATGAGGGTCAGGGATCGGCAGGGTGAATTCAACTTAAAGATGTTGAAGAACCTAGAAAGAATAGAAAGGAAATTGGAAAAGGAGAGTGACACAAGAAAAATAGGGAGTTGCAGGACCCCTGAGAGAAAAAGAAGATCGAGGAGTGGTAGCAAACATTGTCGTCACTCCCCAAAGCATTCCGATAAGGAAGCACACAGTAGTTCAAGCCCATCCCCTACCAAAAAACACCGAAGATCTGGAGTGGATGAATTGAAAGGGGAAATGAACAAGATTAAGCCTCCTATGTTTGATGGAGAACATAAGAAGGAGGAAGATGCCGAAACCTGGTTGCTTGGCATGAGGAAATATTTCGAACTGCAGAATTATTCCTCTCTTGCAGAAGGAAGAATTACGATGTATCAACTAAAAGGAAACGCGTCCATGTGGTGGGATCAGCTTATGCAGGTGTAGCACGTTAGAGAGAAAGATATCACATGGAAGGAATTCAAGAGGTATTTCGAGAGGAAATACTTGACTAAAAGATACTATGAAAAAAATATGAATGATTTCTTCAAACTCAAGCTGGGCAGCATGACCATTGATGAATATGAACAAAGGTTTTTGGAATTACTGAAGTATGTTCCATTCATCAAAGATGAGGCTGTCAAGATTCAAAGGTATCTGAGTGGATTGCCACCTCCCATTAGTGACAAGATTCAGTATGATGATCCTAAGACTATGGAAGAAATAATAAGAAGAGAGAAATGCTTATATGAGTAGCAAAGAGAAAAGCCTACCTTTCAGAAGGCTTGGGATGACCAGAAGAAGTTTAAGAAAGAATAGAGGTAGAAGGGAAACAAACCTCCCTTTTTCAGAAATAGTCCTCAAGGACATCCATCGTTTAGAGAGCCAAGAATGGCTGAAGTGGGGGAACAAAGGCCGAGACAGGCACCCATTCAATGTTGGGGCTGTAAAGAGAACCACAAGTACAGAGATTGTCCCCATAAAAATAGAAAAGTAAGAGTTGTCCGTAATGTTCAACAAGCTGAAATAGTGCAGGACATGGGCAATAGAATGCCAAGGATCTATGCGGCCCTAGACAACAAGCAAGCTGAATTTCAATCGCACATGATTGAAGTGGAAGGTATGATTAACAACCAACCATTTATTATTTTAATTAATTCAAGGGCTAGCCATAGTTATTTAGATCCTAGGGTGGTGGAAAGTTTGCATTTATCAATAAGAAAACATGAAAAGTCTTGGTTAGTGCAGTTGGCTACAGGAACCAAGAGGAAAGTCACTGAGTTGGTTAAGTCCTGTCCAGTGGACATGAAGGGATTAAGCACGAAGGATGAATTCAATATTTTGCCTTTAGGCTCTTATGAATGTTTAATTGGGATGGACTAGTTGGACTAGCACCATTCCCTCCTAGACTGTTGTAACAAGGAATTTAGATGCCTGGATGAGGAGGGGAATTGGAAAACAGTCCAAGGAATTCCCAGAGCTATAGTTGTTAGAGAAATCTCAGCAATGCAGTTGAAAAAGTGCTACATGAAAGGCTATCAATTGTTTGTAGCCCATGTGGAGGAAGCATCCATAGATGAAGTCTCAAATATTGGAGACCATGCGGTACTAATAGAGTTTGAAGATGTATTTCAGGAGGTACCCAGACTACCTCCAAAGAGAGATATCAATTTCTCTGTAAATTTGATGCCTAGAGTAGCTCCAGTGTCGAAAGCTCCTTATAGAATGAGTACGCCAGAGCTGAAAGAGTTGCAATTGAAGCTTGAAGAGATTCTAAAGAAAGGGTACATTCACCCAAGCATGCCACCTTGGGGTGCCTCGGTCATGTTCATGAAGAAGAAGGATGGGACGTTGAGGCTGTGCATTGATTTCAGACAGTTGAACAAAGTAACTGTTAAGAACAAGTATCCTCTACCGAGGATCGGCGATATTTTCGAAGATAGATCTCAGATCGGGATATCACCAGGTAAGAATAAAGGATGAAGACATCAGCAAGACTACCTTTAGAACAAGGTATGGTCATTACGAGTTCACAGTGGTACCGTTTGGGCTGTCGAATGCACCTGCTGTTTTTATGTGCTTGATGAATGGTGTATTCAGGGACTATCTAGACAAGTTTGTCATAGTCTTCCTGGATGACATGTTGGTGTATTCCAAGTCAGAGGAAGAGCATGAACAACACCTGAGGATGGTGCTGCAAGTGTTGAGAGAACACCAACTGTATGCCAAGTTGAGCAAATGCTCATTTTATCAAAGGAAGATCCATTACTTGGGGCACATTATTTTAGAAGAAGGGATCATTGTGGATCCTGAGAAGGTTGAGGCCATCAGAGAATGGTCAGCACCAAGGAATGTGGCAGAAGTTAGATCCTTTATGGGTCTAGCAGTCTATTACATAAGGTTTATCGTAGGGTTCTCAAAGATAGCTCACCCTATCACTTCCTTGCAAAGAGAGGAAAAGTTTTAGTGGACTAAAGAGTGTGAGAAAAGTTTCCAGTAATTGAAGCAATTGTTAACCAATGCTCCAATCTTGAGGATTGCAAATCCAAATGTGGATTTCGTGGTGTGCACATATGCGTGTAAAGAAGGGTTGGGAGGAGTTCTCAGTCATAATGGATTTGTAATCTGTTATGAGTCCAAGAAGTTGAAAGAGAACGAAAAGAATTGTGCCACTCACAATTTGGAGTTGGCAGCAATCATTCACACTCTGAGGAAATGAAGGCATTACCTCATGGGAAGGAGGTTTGAACTCAAAACAGACCATAATGGTCTGAAATATTTGTTTGATTAGCCAACCTTAAATGCTAGACAAAGTAGGTGGCTGGAATTTCTGTGTGAGTACGACTTTGAGATCAAGCATATCAAAGGAAAGGAGAATAAAGTGGTTGATGCACTCAGTAGGAGGGTGCATGAATTACATACTACAACCATTAGCATGTATCAGACTGATATTAAAAGAAAAATTCTAGAGGCTGCAAATGTAGATCTGCAGTACGAAAAATTGGTAGACAAGCTACAACAACGTAAGATGCCACAGAAGATGGAAGTTTATAAATTGGAAACCGATGGAATACTGTTGTACAAGAACAAAATTTTTATACCCAATGTCCAGTGCTTGAAACAGATGATTTTGTAGGAGATGCATAATGTGCCTTATGCAGGGCACCCTGGATATCAGAAAATAGTAGCAGTGGTCAAGAGCCCTTACATTTGTCCAGGTATGAAGAGAGAGATCGTTGAATAGATCGTTAGATGTATGGAGTGCCAGAAAGTTAAAGCTGAGCAAAGGCACCTAGCAGGGTTGCTGCAACCTTTACCCATTTCTGAGTGGAAGTGGGAAGTGGTGACTATGGATTTTATTACAGGATTGCCCAGAACAAGCAAGCTGCATGATTTGATCATGGTGGTGGTGGACAAGCTTACAAAAGCTGCCCATTTTATTCCACTGAAAACTACTCACAAGGCAACAGATGTTGCTAATATTTTCATAAAGGAAGTGGCACGATTGCACATAATTCCTAAAACGATTGTGTCTGATAGAGACCCGAAATTCACCTCGAATTTCTGGAAAGGATTGTTCAAAGGATTCAGAACGAATTTGAACTTTAGTACAGCTTATCATCCTGATTCTAATGGATAGATAGAGAGGGGGATCAGAGTAATAGAAGACATAATGAGAATGTATGTGATGGACAAACCATCAAGATGGGAAGACTAACTGCACTTGGTAGAATTCGCCTACAACAATGGGTATCATGCATTGTTGAATATGAGCCCATTTGAATCACTCTATGGAAGAAAGTGAAATACTCCAGTGAGCTGGGATAATCCAACTGATAGAGCAGTAGTTGGGCCAGAGTTGCTCAAGGAGATGGAGGACCAAATGATAAAAATTAAGAAGAATTTGAAAGCTTCCCAGGACACAGAAAAGTTATGCTGATAAGAATAGAACCCACAAAGAGTTCAAAGTGGGTGATCATGTTTTCCTGAAAGTGAAAGCTAACAGGAGTTCCCTGAAGCTGGGAAGTTGCTCCAAGTTGGCAGCCAGATTTTGTGGGCCATTTGAAATCCTAGAAAGGATTGGGCCAGTTGCATATATGCTTGCATTACCTACATCTATGAATGTACATAATGTGTTTCATGTTTCATTGCTTAAGAAATATATATCAGATGCTAATCATGTTATCGATTGGAATGTGATTCAGGTGGAACAAGAAGGTGTCCTGCAAGTGCATCCTGTGCGCATATTGGACAGGAAAAACAAACAGCTTCGGAATCGAGCTATATGGTTTGTAAAGGTCCAGTGGACTTGGTACGGTCCTGAGGACGTGACATGGGAGCATGAAGATGTTATGCGGGCAAAGTACCAGTATTTTTTTTAAATTTTTGAAAAGCTTGCAGATGCAGTGTAAAATTGCACTGAGGACAGTGCAAAATAAGGGGAGGGGATTTTAATGTCCCCAAGGTCGAGCCCTGTTGTAAATCATGTCTATGAAGTATAGAGCTTGCATTATGAATTGTAATTATGTTTTATAGGATGGTGAGCCAAGTTTATATAAGCTGGTGGGCTTATGTGTTATTAGGCCAGAGAGCCTAAGTGTTAAGGCTGAGAGCCTTCTTTTGTATATGTAATCATGCAGAACATTAATAAAAATATAAACACTGCTGTGTGCAGATAGACCACGATGAATGAGTGATGGGGGACTAAGCTTCCACAGATTGGGTAAGGGATTGGGGGCTGGAAGGTTGGAAAGAGAGGCTAAGTGTTGAGCCTAGGGGCTTAGGTCCTTGGGATTTTTTTTTAATATTATTCCAAAAGCCATGTGAAATATATGTTGTGTCCTAAGTTCCTGGAGAGGAACGTGTGTAGCTTCATGTGTGACATGTGTCAACCCAGGCACATGCAGTTAAAAAACTGTAGAAGTCAGTCGTGGAGGGGGTCGCTCCTCATTCCATCATCCTTTGCGTATGATTTCGGATACCCTCACACAACTCTAAGAACCAGAAAATCAAGATGCCTTCCTGAAGACCAAAACATCATCTGTCTGATTCCATTATTGGTCTGTGTTTTCCCTTGACATACCTATGCACAGTTGAGAGAACTGGTCAGGAGGGGAAAGTCGACTTGTGAGTTCCAGAACCCAGTCTATCCACCATTACAGAGCTGAATCTGTACCCGATCTGTCTGTAGGTCATTGTTTTTGTTTTCCTGAGTGGGGTTGTGTTGTAGTTATCCTCACCGTGCGGGAATTGAGTTGGAAGGGGGTGAAGAACTGGGTTTTAAGGCCCTTAGTTGAAGAGGCAGTCTGTCAGGACTGTGAGAAGCTATTTCCAGGTGAAGGAGTCTGCTGGGAAGTGGTATTCTTCCAGAGAGAGTCCAACACCAGCTACGAATCTCTAAGACTTCCTGATCCAGCCTGTTGTCGAGACTAAGAGAGGGAGGTGAAGCACTGATGGACTGTGCTTGTGAAGGTGTATACTCCTGGGGGGAATAAGCATGTGGGGAATGAGAGTCCATGAGTAGTGGGCATAAGAAGGCATCCTGGGAAGAATCCTTTCAGTTATTCTATGTAGTTTTCCTTGTAACCTCAGCCTAGACTAGTATTCCTTGCCTTGGGTGGAGCTTAGTCCCAGCTCGGGGGTGACCCACTACTGAGCATGATGAGTAGCGTGGTCTAAGGCTGGGAGGTTTGTGGAAGGCCTACACATGGTTGGTGGAATTACCATGGTTTCAAAGATAAGTATCAGTTTATGCGTAATATTATGTTTTGGATGCCTGTGATGCTTATATGTATCATGTATTCTGTTGTGCATATGAATTATTGTTAATGACAGGGATTATTTATGTTAGTAGTAATCTTGTGCTTACTCTGAGTTAAATGTGTTTAATATGACTTAAATGCATGTTATTAATTAAGTATGATAATGATGTTGTTTCGCACAGTAGCATTTACTCGACCAGTGGGATGACGGCCGGGGACATTACACTCAGTGTTTGAATTATTTTTCTTGTTCCTTTTCTTTTTTCCTCTAGGTTGTTGAGGATTATATGGTTTCCATGACTACACTAAATTCACCTCAGAGGTTTGAGTAGGAACCATAGCTGTTTGAGAACTAGTGCCGAAAGAAGACATGTGTGATGAAATCGACATGTGATCCATTTGGTCAGCTAACTGGTTCATATATGCATGGGAGACAGAATCAAGCACACCATAGACATGGGGTCCTAGTGTTGGATTCGTTGGATCTATCAACGACCTAGAAGCATTTGGAATGATGCCATAGAGTGTAACCGACTGAGAGTAAATAGAGTCTAAGTATTGGGCACACAAAATGGCCTACTCCTTGGTTGTCGCCCTGACCAAAGCTATGTCTTGGGAAATGGGTGGGAGGAGGGAATTTTTGAACCACTACATTAAGATATTTTCCAAGTTTTTTTTCTTAATCATCCTACGTCGTCATCGCCACTCATGTATGTTATAGCTCAAAATGCCACTATTATGCATTTTTGACTTTGGCCTATTCATTTACACTTTTTTGAAAAACATTTGCTTAGATTCCTCTTTTAATTTTATTTTTTGGCATGGTTTACACGCCCTGCTACATATGCAGTGCACATAGATATGCTAGCTGCATCCATGATAGCCAACATATACTCTAAAAATTGCAAAAATAAAAAAGATATGTGCTTTCAGGCAGAGATTATTGGCTATGTTAGGTTTCCTAACCATGTTACCTTATGTAGCCCTTCTGACAATGAATTATCCATCTTGTTTCCATATAAAAGGGGCCTTAGAAGGGTCAGTTGGATATATAAAAGAAGAGGCAAGAGAAATCTACCAAATTTTATCCCTTGTATTCCAAGCCTTTTTGCATTTTTCTTTGAGTTTCATCCTCAACATTCCCTTCCATCCATCCTCCTTATACCATCCATCCCTTTCCATTATATTGGCATGTTGGTGGTAAGGATAGCATATTGGGAATAATGCACTTAGAGTCAAAGTAGAGGAACCCATGCGAGGTTCATGGAGTGATGTAAAAAATATTCAGGTTGTAACTTCCAATCTTGTTATCAATAAAAGAGAAAATTGCTTATCCTAGATCTTTATGTCTATATGTTTGTGATTATGAATTTTTTCATGAATAACTAACCCTTAGATGGTTTTGGTAGTTATGCAGATGTTGTCATAGTTTGTTCTCTGAATTTGTTTCAGGCCAACTTTAGGAGGAGGCCTGCAATCTTGGAACGAACAATAACAAGAAGGAATATTCAATAGATAGAAGGAATTAAGGTACACATTTCAATATTTTCTCCCTTTCCTTAACTATCATTAGGTTTTGTGTTGGATTTGGGGTAGAATAGAATCATTTCTATCTTTTGAGGTGTCAATGCTCTTCCTAGTCGCTAGACCCAAATTAGGGGGGTTTTCCCCATAGCAATGTATATGATCAAAAATGTGAGTGGAATTATCTTTACATAGTGAAGTCAAGAGATATGTTCCTATATCGTAACATATGGGAAATTGGCAATGTGTTAAGAAATCCATTTCCAATTCATTGAAGCTTTTAAAGTAATTGATTTTTAATTCAATGTACCATTTGGTGGAAGCTTCGATCAACGATCTATGGAAAAGACACATCCTCACACTATCATCCATAACGAGTTGTATGAGTATCATAAGTGATATGTCATGATTTGTGTAGAGGGGTATTCTCCTGGATTTCCATGGAACTTCAAAATATCATATTACAACTTGGAAGGCATTGTTGACCATGAAGGTTCGTGGGCAATAGGGTAATTCATTAACCGTGAAAAATATGGTAAATCTAACGTTGTGAGGAAATGAAAAAATGCAACTGAATATTGGGAGGGATCTGAAGTATCTATTGTCCCAGATGGACCTTGTGGTCCCCCTATATTTGTACTACTAGAGGGTTGGGGAGCCTGAAAGAGTGAGTTACCCTTGGGATGGTGTCACTTCCAAGAGAGTGACTGCTCCCAGGATCAAACATACCTCCAAGGGGGTTTCCCCAAGGGGGGAATGTAGACCCTCTTGGTAAAATATTCCCAAAGTTAGTCCCAGGGAAGAAACCCCCAAGATCGAATGTGTTAACAAAAGGAAACCTCCCCATGGTGAAACGTTTCCCCCAAGGGATGTGCCCCCAAGGGATGTGCCCCCAAGGAAGGGTGTGTTAATCCATGGAAAGTTAAAATATCCAGAGGTACTACTACCCCTAACTTGACTAGAGACAACCCCCAAACCACTAGAAAAATTCCACCCAAAAGGTACACCCACACCTAATGATGTCAGGTCGCTCATAGGATTGGCATATGTAGAAGGATTTCCACCTCCCATGTTGAAACCAAAGCTCATACCCCACTGGAAAAAGGATCTAGAAGTGGGCATCGAAGTGTGTGAGATGGGCATAAGGACACTAGGTATACTAACATATGGAAATGATGACACAACCAATGTCCCCTAGATCGAGGGACCTGTAGAAAGTGGTATGGATGGTGTAGGTCCAATGGAGCTAAGGGGTGGTAACGTGGACATCATCGATGTGCCCCATAGGGGATTCCCCAAAGTCCCACTTGATGATGGTATCATAGGATCAACTACACTAGATGAAACACTGGGTCCTGACATGGTGGGAGGATGAATAAACAAAGAGAAAGGATCACTAAAAAATTTCCCTTACTTCGAAAAGTATAGGTGCATATGGCTTAGTCAAAGGAGTATTAAAATTTGGTGGAGGAACTTCATCTACCACCTCTACTTCTACCAAACTGGTCTCGTCAAGCCAAAGATAACACCCTTTGAATTCCTTGTCACTTGTCTCGCGACACTTTAGAGGTGATTGTACCTCTGTAATAGGCTCAAGTCCTTGTAGTCAATGGGACCAATGCAGTAGTTTAACCATAGTGAATATAATATGTGAAAATCCAAACACAATTCAACCTAAGGCCAGCCTAGACTTGGACTCAAAGAGCACACCCCTAATCAATATAGGCTAACAAAAAGAAAACCAATTGGATTAGGGGCCTTCTAAAAATCAACCCTATGGGGGAGATGAAGTCCCCACAAGATTGGATAGCGAAGGTATGAGGAGCAATTATGACGATCTACGCAAAACAACCTTGAATAGTGCAAATACCCTTTATTAAAGAAAGCGCCCTACGGGGGAACTGAGACCATGAAAAAGCATCTTCCCGAGGTACTACAAGAAAATCCCACCTACAGTCACCTTTGTGGCTACCTATGAAATATCACTAGGGATACCACCTCACAATCAATGATCGGGTCAACAATCATAGGTCCGACCACATGTAAGGGCAGGGTAACTAAGCATGAAGCTCCGCAAGTGTTAACCAATAAAACCCCTATACATGTAGTAGTCAAAGCGGTACCGCAAACACCAAAACAAGAGGAGAGGGGTAATCTCCCTACTTACCCCAATGCGAACTCTCTTTTAACTCTTTTGTTATAGGAGGCTCCCGACACAATGGTTGAAAGAATGAATTTATAATTCTTTAATGACTCCTAAGTTTCATTTTATGGCCTTGGAGAGTTTACTCTCCAATCCTAATCCAAGGCCCTAAGCCTATCTAATGTTGGATCACTAAAAAGAAAAGTGTCTAATGAATTTTAGATTATGCATTTTATTTTATGGTTGTTTCTTAAGTCCAAAGGTGACAAATGAAACTTTGGTGTTGCTTTGACTCTTGACCCAACCAAGCAATGCAAAAATGATAATGCAAAATCGTTCAGTTTGATGAAATCTAACTATGGGAGGGAAAGAGACTTTTCATTTTTCTTTGCAACTTTTAAAAATGAAGCCTCACAGACACCAAGTAACCAACAAGGAATTTAGATCTTAAACCAAACAATGATCCTAATGCACTATTTTCACTAATGCTTCAAAAGCAGTCAAGCACAAAACATTTTTTTTTTAATATTTTTGTTATTTTTTATAATCAAAATGAAAAAATTCATGATGTAAGAAAGAATAGAAATGCAAAAGGAAAAAATAGCAACAATCAGCAAGAAAAGGGGCCGTAGGAAGTTGGAAATGATGCTAGATCAACTCACTCCAATGTATCTACCAAGATCTCACCCAAAAATCACCTAGGAGGGTAGATCTAGTGACAATCTACAATTACATAAGGAAAAGTAATGCAACTAGTGGAAAAAAAAACAAATCTATTGGGTTATCTACCCAAACTCACCGAAATTCTAAAAAAAAAATAGGACCTATCCAAGATATGGAAATCAAACCACATAACTGCACTCAAAAAACACTTGAAATAAAATTATGTGACCAAATGACTGAAACAGAGTCAAGACCCATATCACAACAGACCACTGCAAGACCTTATTGATCAGAAACACAACCTAACCTCAAAGGCTTGACTTTTTCTGCAAATATGTAGTTTTAATAGATCATTGCGAGACACAGGCTAGTCAACCAACGAGGCTCATTGCAGGACGCATGTGATGGAAGAAGTGATGATACGAAAAATATTGTTTTTTAGAATATGGATCTATTATAGATCTTCCATATCTATGTCATATCTCTCATATCTGTTGGATATAGACTCTGAAATAATTAATGGAAGAAATTCAAATCAATCACAATCAAGCAAAAGAAAGTATTGTCAAAGAGACTCAAACTAGAGAAGAATTATTCCCCAGTGGAGTCGCCATTTCTGTTATGGGACAAAATCTCATAGGGATCCTGTTGAATACACAATAAAATCTCCTTAGGACCTACCTAATGATCCTGGATAGAAAAGGGGTAGATTCCTATGGTTTTCTAGATGCAAGCAAACACTTTTCATTTTAACCAAGAAGGGGGTTTAACATACCTTAGATTGATGGTTTTCCTCGTGTGTCCTAGTTGTTGCAGCTTCTAAGATCCAAATCCAACGCTTGCAATTTTCTTTTTGCACACAAGAATATAAAAAAATACCTATCCACTATACTTTTAATGTTAGGAAAATCAAATTTTCTAGATTTATTCTGATCTATTACTCATAATATCATATCCAATTCATTTATGGATAGAGAACAAATAATATGGAGGAAAACCGATGATCTATTGATTAAAACATAAAGAATACATACAATATCATACATTGATGAAGATGCATCCTCCCTTGACTCCTTGCTCCTTGGTCCTCCTTTAGCTTCTTGGATAGGTTAGGCACTTTTGACTTCTAGATGTGATGGATGGAACACACACCTTTGCAAATGGAAAACATAACAATACTTTTGATTCTCCTTCCCCTTTCCCAAGACTTTTCTTTGTTATATAGATCTTTGGAGGAGGCTAGGGAGAGATGATATTCTAGATACCATTAGAGACTCAAATGTAGTGAGTTCCTAGGCCCTTGAAATGAAGATACAAATAATCCCTTGCCTATCTCCTTGTAAATCCCAGAATATAGAAGTTTCATAGGTCATCGCTTGTTGAACACTAATGAACTGCGAGGCTCATCACTTGTTGTCCACTATGTGTCCAATGATGATCTCCAAAAAGGGCTCAAATCTTAAGAAAAACATGCATTTTGGATTACATCCTCTTATGGGTTTATTTATGGTGCATAGGGTGGAAATTAATGTTTTAACACTACTTGATGTTATGCACAATCCTCATATTATCTCCCTGGTGAGGAGAATATTTATACATGTGATCTCCTTCGCATCCCCAACACTTTATGGGTTGCTATCTTGGCCTCTTCTTGAAGGAATATGTCATTTTATGATCATCTTGAGCTGGTTTCTCTCGCTTATATGCTTGAGAGCTATCCCAGATGAAAGGCAACTTGAATCCTTTCTTTCTATGATCCATATTTCCTTTCTTCTCATCATCCCATAACTTTTGGAAAGTTGGCCTTCCTCTGTTCTTCTCATACAAATATTTGGCCTATCTTATGGCTTCTTCCAAATTCTTGGGCTCATCAAACTAAATTTTATCCTTGTAGAAGGATGGTAGTCCACTCAGGAACCTCTGAATTTTGACCTTCTCATCCCTCATGAATCCCACATACCTAATAATTTCCAATAATTTCCTCTCATATTTATCCATGTTCATGTTCCCAAGTTTGAGTTCAAAGAACCCTTGCATATTTTTGTCATAATATTTCTCTGAAAAATACCGTTGTTGGAAATATTTCTTTCGCTGCTTCCAAGAAATTCCCTTCTCATCAAGGTGCTTAACCTACTTAAGTAGATCCCACCACATAGATGGCTTTCTTTGAATATGGTAGGATGCAATCCTGACTTCTATATTTGATGAGTAATCATGCAACTGGAAATATTTCCTCATTCCCAACAACCGTGCCCATGCATATTCCCCTTTCCTATTATGTCCATCAAATGATGGTGGCTTGATCTTCCTAAGCTCCCATTGTAAGAAATTTTACCCATGTCTCCTCCTCTGATGTCTAATAGGGACATACCTGGGATACTTTTTGACCTTGAATGTACATATGCTCTTCTGGTCGAGTGCCATAAGGGATGATGATGTTGATGTTTCCTTATGCTCATTGATTTTCTAGATTCCCCCATGATCGTTCCTCCTATCATGAGATATGGATCCTTCTACTTGTCTTGCACTGGATTCTTGTTTTGTGCCAGAATATTTGTTGAATTGTTTCTGAAACATATTCATAATCAATGATATATCTTCATGATCCCTCATCATCCTTTCATTGTCCACTCTATAACTCTACACTTCCTTCTGCATGCTTCTCATAGTCTCAACCAACTCTATAGGCTCAACTCTACCCCTATTCCCATTGGATTCAATATCTGCATTTTCCATGCTAAGATGTAGATCTATGACCTCCTCCTCATGGCTGTAAGACCCTTGGAAATCCTCCATATCTCTATTTCTCATAAATGAAGTAAATTTTTCTTTCTTGTTCCTCTAATTTTGCAAGAATGTGCATGAAACAATTGTTGTTAGAATTAGGCACATTGCAACATATTTATTAATTAGATTACAAATAATTATTCATTTCAATTTATGAAGAAAATAAATGAACTAATCCAAAATTTGGTTCCTTATACAAATTCCTTTCTAAAACATCTCTCCAACGACTATGCTCTCGCATCAATCTGAGTTTTGAGTGAAAAGTTACAACCTTCTCAAGTTGCAATTTCCACTCATTTCTCTGTTTTTACTACTGCATTTGTTTTTGGTTTTATGAGAATATGCAGTGCTCAATCAAAATTTGGGGTTGATATATGTCTTCTCCTCCTCAATACCTTTCCATTTAATACTCATTTTTCCAAATCTGAGCTTTGAGTTGATAATTATGGTATGTAGAAGTTTATATTGTTTCTCATTTTTACCCCTTACTGCTACATGTGTCTTCTCTCCCACTCCATACAATTTTAGGTACCCAAATTCTAAATCTGGTTTCATTGCTGACTTCTATGGTCCGTGAGATTTCTAAAAAATTATTGTGTGTCCCAAACTGACTTCCGAGCAAAGAGTTATGCCCTATGGAAGTAAGTTGGTACTTAATTTATACCCTGTATTGTTTTAGTTGTAACTTCCTCATACTAGCTCTGTTTTGCACTCAAAATGACTCATTGGAAAGGTCTTGTTGAGTTATTTAATTTTAGAAACAAAGTTTGTGTGTATTGATGGTACAAATTTATCTCAATGTTTACTACCTAAAAATATTGTTTAGGCCCTCAAAATACCTCAGCAAGTTGATGACCTTCAAAATTTGAAAACATTTCGTAGAAAATTGACTGATTTACAATTGTAATAGTTTGTTAATCTGACCCATGTCTGACCTTGGAAATATTGATGAAATGGAATGGGATAGTCTATAGATTCTATGTGTCATCCCTTGGTTCATTCATGTCATCATCCATTTTTCTCCTCCATCGACAATCCGCCAAACCTCTGCAAATCTCTCGGGCTCTCCTTTGCGGACTCTTCCCAACATAGTGTTAAATAACGTGTTATTAAGATTTTCCTACAACCTGGGACCTACAAGGCTATTGTAACACCCCCCATATTAAATAAGGAACATTATTGTGTGGAATAATACACATAAATTGAAATTTCATTTGCTAATTCATTTCCAGTAGCTTACCAGCCACAATTTATACCTAGAATTAACTAGATTTTGTTATCCATAATTAAATGCATCTATAGCATTCTAATTGAACATGATTGTAGATAATAAATCATATACAACAACACATAAAACCATTATAATTCATAGAGTCAAATGCACAACCATAAGACTCATAAGAAAACTTAGATAATAGATAAATACTTATCTTCAAAAGAAATTTTGTGCAAGTAGCTGCTTCGGAAAGATGTTCCACCCAAACATAGAGTTTTTGTTCCAAATATCAAAATCAATTCACCCCAAAGTTGGGGATAGGAATACAAAAAATAATGGTGCCTCTCACAGTCCACTCACAACTCAATATATCCCAACCCACTGGTATTCTCCTACAACTATCCAAAATTTCCTCTAGTTATCTTCCTGTTGACTTTCCCAACCCAAGGAATGTACCCCTTCAGTAACATCATTAGATCGAGCATCCCATTCATTTATCAGGGTCTCTTTGTCTCGGGTAACCATGAATCTCTCTACTGGGAACTCAAGGGAACTCATTGTCAGGAAAACTACCAGCAAACAACAACAAAAAACTTGTTGTTAAAGTGCAACTCACTTAGGAGTTCACTCTTTATGCCTAGCAACTTGGCTCTTCAATTTCTAGCTCCAAAATTCTCCAAAAAATCTCTATCATTCTCGATAATTCTCCCATCCTTCCTTCTCTAGCTCCATTTCTCTTTTCCCCTACTCTTCCCTTGTTGTTCTTGTAAAAAATGAAAGTGAAAATATGCATATTCTCCCCATACAATTTTCCTCTATTTTCCCTAGAAAATTGACTAATCACTCTGCTCAATGTTGATTGTACATTATCCCCGTGCTTCCAATAACTATGGGATGCAAACTCTACATGCACCCTTTGATAGGTATACAATGATTGGGCTCTCATACATTGAAACAAAAAATAGATTGTTTCCTCAAATGATAATAAAATTCAGAAATATGGGTTGAATTAATACCCATAATTAATTTCCCTTTTGGACCCCTCTTAGACACTCTCTTCTCTTGTGGAAAAATCAACTCCCATCTCTATCCATATTCCCAACAACCAGTATCACATTGTTTTTATTAAAATAAAAAAATGCATTTTGCATATTACATTGCTTGGCCATAGCCACATTCATTTCTATATTATGCATTAATTAAAATGGGGATTATAGTGGGGATGTTACATTCCCCCTCCCCTATAATTGTGCACCATCCTTGGTGCACAACACCATGGTGAAATACATATACAATTTTACATCATAATATTCAAAAAATAAAATTCTAAAATTTGTTTACTCTCCAACAACAGTTCCAACCATAATCTCTCGTTCTTCTCAACTTGCTAACCCAAGGAATGCGCCCCATTCACCGCTCTCAGTTCATCATGTTGTACCATTCTTTTATCAGGCCTATCAACATAGGTTACCAAGAACTCTAAGATGTGGTTATGGAATCTAGCTACCCAAAAATGGAGTCTTGCATTTTCAGCTTCTATTTTCTTCAAAATTGACAAAAAATTGTGGGTATTCGTCCCACATAGTTTCTTCATGCTCCCATGTTTGATCTTCAAGATCATAGCAGGTCCATTGAACCTTTACCAGTCCTATGGCTTTGTTCCTGAGCACTTTGAATTTATGGTCTAGGATGCGTATTGGTTCCACCCATAAATCCCCTTCATTTTCCACCTAGATCACAGTCCAATTAATTATGTGGTTAGGGTCAGGCACATATTTCTATAATAATGACACATGGAATGCATTAAGAGCTCTCATGGATGCAGATAATGCTAGCATGTATGCAAATAGCCCTATTTTCTCTAAAATTTCAAAAGGCCCATAATATTTTGCTGCCAACTTTGGGAAACAACCCAATCTTATCGAACTTCTTTTTTCTTTCACTTTTAGAAAAATCATGTTCGCCCACTTTAAATTCTATAAAAAATATGTTATTTTCTTCATAGCTTTTATACCTATATTGGGCAGCCTTTAAATTCTACTTGATCTTTTCCATCTTCTCTTCCATTTCCTGCAAAACATCTGGCCCAATGATTACTTTGTTTGTTGGGTTATCTCAACTCACTGGTGTGTTACACTTCCTTCCATAAAATGCTTCAAATGGGATCATTTTTAAAGAGACATGATACCCATTATTGTAAGAAAATTCTACTATGTGGATGTAGTCTTCCCACTTTGATGGCTGATCTATCACATACATTTTGAGCATATCTTCAATTACTTTGTTAGTCCTCTTTGTTTTCCTGTCTGACTCTGGGTGATATGTTGTACTAATATTTAAATTTGTCCCAAAGCCTTTTAATAACCCTTTCCAAAAATTTGATGTAAATTTTGGGTCTCTGTCTGAAATAATTGCCTTAGGCACCCTATGTAGCTTGAAAAAGTCCCTCATGTAAATCTTTGCAATGTTTGTTGCCTTGTGTGTGGTCTTCGCAGGAATAAAATGTGAAACTTTTGTTAATTTATCCACCACCATCATGATGGAATCATGTTGCTTCACTGTTCTGGGTAGATTTGCAATAAAATCAATTGTAACCAATTCCCATTTCCACTAAGGAATAGACAATAGTTGTAACAACTTCGTTGAATGTCTATGATTTTTTTCACCTTTTGTCATTCTAGGGACCTAGCAATATATTTATCCACTTCTTTCTTCATTCCCGACCAAAATAATTGACTTCTTACAATTGCAATTATCTTCTGATATCCTGGGTGCCCAACATATGGCACATTGTCTATTTCCCTTAACACTATATTTTTCATCTATCTGGGATTTGGCACATATATTTTCCTTTGTATATGAGGATTCCATCCCCTTTTATCTCATAATAATTAAATTTCTGCTATAAAATGCCTTGATGTAATGTTTCTTTTATTTTTAAATATTGTTGATCTGAATTTGTAGCCTCTAAAATTCTATCTTTTAAATATGTGCTAAACATGCTAATGGCTGAAATATGCATTTCATGAGCTCTTATGTTGAGTGCATTTGCCACTTGATTCTCTTTTCCTTTGATATGCTTAATTTCAAAGTCATATTCACTCATAAATTCCATCCATCTAGTTTGTCTAAAATTTAATGTTGGTTGTCCAAACAAATGCTTCAGACCATAGTGGTATGTCCTTAGCTCAAATCTTCGACCCATGAGGTAATGTCTCAACATTTTAAGTGCATGTAAAATTGTTGCTAATTCCAATTCATGTGTAGCATAATTCCTCTCATGCTCCTTTAATTTTCGAGACTCATAGCATACCACATGATATTTTTGACTCAGGACTCCACAGATCCCTTCCTTGCATGCACTATGAGATCGGAAGAGCGGTTCAGCAGGAATGCCGAGACCGATCTCGT
>CBVK0100097345.1:0-33090 GCA_900067695.1 Picea abies
TTATCTCTTTTTCAAGGCGTTGAGTACTTTTTCTGAGGTTTTTCTATGCTTTATTGATATTTGGTTCTTAACAGAATCTATTATCCATGGGCAGCCATTGATTCTCAATGTTTGCAATTTGTTCAAGCAAGATGAAAAAGAGTGTAAAACATGGAAGATGAAAAATAGAGTGAAAAACAAGGGAAATCACAATCTGATATAAATAATTGTCATAGATATTCAATGTCAGAAGCGATCACAGAAAAAGATGCCCTCGGGCTTACAATAAAACATACTGAATGATCTCATCAAATTATTTTCTGCCTCACCCTCCTCCGCCCCCCCTCCTGTTGATAGATTTTTTATCAAATTATAAAAAACAAAAATCTTTCTAGTTTTTAGGGATTACAATCTTATCATTAAAGTAAAACTAGCATAAATATTTGATTCAACTGCAGGAGATTTGGAAAATATGGAATTGAATACCCCTTCCAACCTAGAGATTATACCCAAATCTGATCCTATCATTTGACTACTTAATTCATGCCTTGAGGACTGGGATTTTTTCCTGAAAATATGGATCTTCAAACTAGTTTGTTGCCAGTTGTGCTCTGTCACCATTAATAATTTGCCACATGTATATTTGAAGGTTTAAAATCTACCTAAAGATGCTTTGTCAAATTCCTGGATATTTTTAATTGACTCTTTGACTAATGATATTATGCCTTCAATCTTTCACTTTCAAATCTGGAAATGATTTGATGTTAACCAGAAATGCAACTCCAACCAACCAAAAGATAACTTGTAGTTTTGAGCATACTTTTCTTTTCCCGTGGGCTTTTTCGTGGGCACTATCTTTCACTGCACTCGACACTTAGGTGCTCTGTAATTTACCCTGTTGACTGGTGGTTTCACAATTTCCTTTCTCTCCACATTCATATTGCAATAACAAATCTGCCTGGGCACACAACTTCCATAAATATTTGGTATCATCGTCGTGCGAGATGGAAAAAACATTGAATTTGATGTGATAGTTGTACCATTAACAAGATTTGGTGATTCCCTATAGAAAGGAACACCATATTATGTTATTTGAATAGTCCAGTCAATGTAGTCATCTCCATCTTGTATGGAAACTTTATAAGTTATATCAGTACAACCTAGGTAGTCGCCACTAGCTCCATTGTGAGAAATGATTTATGGGTTTCCTATTTTGGAGGATGGATTAACATTGTTGAAAGCATAGCAAGCTATTGCCTCCAATGTTTCTATAGGGAAATCTGTTAGAATGCCATCAACTGCAAAATTCTTGTTGTCAAAAAACTGTAGATATTTTTTGACTGGATCATAGCCATAGTTGTAGCTCATGCCAAATTCATCATTGGAAAAATTTGAAACAACATCTACAGTCCAAAATTGCGAGGCTCGGGTTTCATATAGCAGCATAACACTAAGAAAATCACGATCTTCTTCAGGTGATAACAATGCTTTTAACGGTTAATAAACACAAAGTGGCTGAAAAAAGCTCTAACTCCCTGAACTTACTATGAGATAATATGGACCATCAGGTTTTGTAATCCACTGTAAGCAACATGACTAGGAAGGCAACAATATAAAAACAAGTGTAATAGTAAAATTGTTGAATCCATTCCTTAGATAGAACAATGGTCTTTCTAGATCATAAACATGACTTCCATCTCCTCCAGATTATAAACTAGCAGATGAATCCCCTTTTCACTTTTAGGTAAAGTTGCACCCATGCCAATCATCTGCTTGATTCTCTCCTTAACTAATCTGGCAAAGATTTGTTTCTTAAGTGATTTTCCTTGGAATGGAGAACCCTCTATATAATTGGAACAACACTTTTCGGTGGTATAAGAATAACCCCATTCCTGCAACAAGGAGAAAAATGAATATTTAGTATCTTGATACTAACATTGGCTCCTTCTAGGGATGGCACGCTCCCTGTGAGATGCCAAGAACAAGCATACCACTATTCCTTTCCATTCTATCCATATGTGCAACACAACCTACAAATTTTTTCCTCTGCAAACATCAACATTTATGCTATGCCTATTCCATTGGGTTATGGAGTCAATCAATATCATTCAAATATGGCCCAAACTTCTGCAAATATGCTCCTCATTTGAAGCCAAACTACCCCTGCCAATAGTGCCTTATATGCATTGGGCATGGAGTCTTTATTTCAAAACTGAATCAAAATACTAAATGAAAACCTCACGTATTGTGCAAACTATAAAAGCTCAGCCGTGAGATTATTCACCTATGCTACCCTACTCTCACTACTGAAAATAAATGTTTCAGGTATATATAAATTTCCAGAAAAATAATTCAAGAAACAAATTGCTTGACCTGTCTTCATATACACAGCAAAAGACATGAAAAGAGAACAAAATATGCAATAAGAAAACCACAACCAGCTCATGTTTATTGTTGAAAACCATCATGCCAAACTTTGTAATATATGGCATTACTGAAAACAGTCACTCCATCCATATAGCAACTGGATCATAAAATTCATGTATGATCTTACCTGGTTTTTTAAAATCAAAAGGATGCTTTTCCTCATAGTTGATCTCATGAGATTGTTGATTATGAATATCATTTCCAAGTTCTATAAACTCATATATTGACTACTCAACAGCTGACCCAGAAGAAAGCATCTATTGTTGTTGGAAATTTTCTCTATCAGTTTCATGATGCTCCTGATCAAATCTAGGACAACTTCCATATGTTATCTGCTCTTTATCATCTGAGATCTCAAAAGACATGGCCTGATTTTTATGCAAAATAGAAAAAATAGATACATTTGATATGATGTCAAACATATCTACAAACTTCCTGTCAAAATGAAGGTCATCTAACACCTTTGAATCTTTCAGAAAAGTATCCTCTTCAACCACAGACTTTTCAGCACAATCATACTTTTCATGTCCATTAATTTGATGAAACAAATTATATTCATGACATCATTCTGGAAAGAGGTCATTAGCTGAAAATTCATCTTTATAGGACAAATTGAAAGCATCATGAAAACCTTTCAAAGAGTTGATACTGGCAGTTGGAAGAGATCTACACCAGTCAAGGGCTTCTCCCTTCAATGAGTATCTGAAAAGCTTGATCTTAACATCCTCGTGCACAATCTGGCGTTCACTAATAAGCTCATGGAAATCTAGCAGATGTTTAGCTGGTACCTCCCAATCTTCTCCTTTAAATGTAGAAAGGGAACCTTCCCATTCACCTCTGCTAAGAATTGGGTTTGGAAAACCAACTACATCTAAAAAGTCACAAAAGGCCAACCTTTGAGCCAAAATGGCTTCCATATTTGAATTCCTAGTGGAGTCGCCTACTAATATTTAGACAGTGGAGTCACCATGGTGAAAGATCTATAGTCAAGCACATGTCCTCTTCTTTTTCACCATCAAGAAGTGGATCTGATTGTTGTCATTCTCCCAGGGAAGATTTCTTCACTGCTTCATCCCCGACAACGGCACCAAAATATGTTAGTTGCTAGAAGTTTCCCCTAGACTACTATAGGGTCAATCCTAGCACATCTTCGGTTATTGCAATGATTTTATAAATAAGGATGTGTTTTGGGTTTTGAAAGAAGGTGGATCAGGTAGATGGAAAGAGAAAGAATAAGAGAAACATGCTAAATGTAGATCAGTTAAAACACCATTGGGCATGGAGCCAAGTAAACAACTTGTTGATTGAAGGTAATCAAATTGCATATCAGATAAGAATTTTATATGAAAATGGGTAGAAGAATAGGGAATAAATCAAAAGTAGAATACCCATCAAACTAAGATTCTCTTTGTCGAATGGATGAAACGGTACTTGAAACAGTACACACAAATAGTATGCAGTCACAACAAAATCTTTACTGCTTGAGAATCTATTATCCATGGGCAGCCATTGATTCTCAATGTCTGCAATTTTTTCAAGCAAGATGAAAAACAGAGTGTAAAACAAGGAAGATGAAAAACAGAGTGAAAAACAAGGGAAATCACAATCTGATATAAACAATTGTCATAGATATTCAATTTCAGAAGCGATCACAGAAAAATATGCCCTCAGGCTTACAATAACATATACTTGATGGCTATCTCATCAAATTCTTCTCTGCCTCACCCTCTTCTGCCCCCCCTCCTGTTGATATATTTTTTATCAAATTATAAACAATAAAAATCTTTCTAGTTTTTAGGGATTACAATCTTATCATTAAACTAAAACTACCATAAATCTTTGATTCGACTACAGGAGATTTGGAAAATCTGGAATAGAATACCCCTTCCAACCTAGAGCTTATACCCAAATTTGATCCTATCATCTGACTGCTTAATTCATGCCTTGAAGACTAGGATTTTTTCCTGAAAATATGGATCTTCAAACTAGTCTGCTACCAGATGTGCTCTGTCACCATTAATAATTTTCCACCTGTATCTTTGAAGGTTTAAAAGCTACCTAAAGATGCTTTGTCAAATTTCTGGATATTTGTAATTGAATCTTTGACTAAAGATATTAGGCCTTCAATCTTTCACTTTCAAATCTGGAAATGATTCGATGTTTGTAAACTAGAAATGCAACTCCAACCATCCAAAAGATAAACTGGCATTTTGAGCATACTTTTCTTTTCCTGTGGGATTTTTTGTGGGCACTATCTTTCACTACACTTGACACTTGGGTGCTCTGTAATTTACCCTATTGACTGGTGGTTTCACAATTTCCTTTCTCTCCACATTCATGCTACAATAACAAATCTTCCTGGGCACACAACTTCTAGAAATAGTCGATATCATCGCTGTGCGAGATGGAAAAAAATTGAATTTGATGTGACAGTTGTACCATTAACAAGATTTGGTGATTCCCTGCAGAAAGGAACACCATATTTTGTTATCTGAATAGTGCAGTCAATGTAGTCATATCCATCTCTTATGGCAGCTTTATAAGCCGTATCAGTACAACCTGGGTAGTTTCCACTAGCTCCGTTGTGAGAAATGATTTATGGGTTTCCTGTTTTGGAGGATGGATTAACATTGTTGAAATCATAGAAAGATATTGCCTCTAATGCTGCTACAGGTAAATCTATTAGAACGCCATCAACTGCAAAATTCTTGTTGTCAACAAACTGTAGATATTCTTTGACTCGATCATAGCTATAGTTGTAGCTCATGCCAAATTCAGCATTGGCAAAATTTGAAACAACATCTAGAGTCCAAAATTGTGAGGCTTGGGTTTCATATAGAATCATAACACTAAGAAAATCACGATATTCTTTAGGTGATAAAAATGCTTGTCACAGTTCATAAACAAAAAGTGGCTGAAAAAAGATCTGACTCCTTGAACTTACTATGAGCTAATATGGGCCATCAGATTTTGTAATTCGTTGTAAGCAGCATGACTAGGAAGTCAGCAATATAAAACAAGTGTAATAGTAAAATTGTTGAAGCCATTCCTCAGATAGAACAATGGTCTTTCTAGCTCATAAAAATGACTTCCATCTCCTTGAGATTATAAACTAGAATATGAATCCCCTTTTCACTTTCAAGTAAAGCTGCACCCATGCCAATCATTTGCTTCATTCTCTCCTTAACTAATCTGGAAAATATTTGTTTCTTAAGTGATTTTCCTTGGAATAGAGAACCCTTTGTATAATTGGAACAACACTTTTCGGTGCTACAGGAATAACCCCATTCCTGCAACAAGGAGAAAATTGAATATTTAGTATCTGGATACTAATAGTTATGTTTGCAATATGACCACCGTCCAACAAAATGGGGCACAGACCATCTACAACCATTAGTGCGCACTTTAAGACATGGTTCCAGGTATGTTTCCAAAATATCGAGGGCTATCCCCTTCATAGGCGCGTAGAGGTTTAGACTGTGGACTGGCGGTCCCATGGAATGTGCCCATAAATTCAGGGGCTAGAGCGATTTAAGGGCCAACGCTTAGCCCTTTGGGCTAGCACTTGGCCAAATTTAGATGCATATGACCATGTTTTGAGGGGCACGCACCTGAGTTGGGGGGATTAAGCCCATATCTTATGTAAAAGTGGGTTTAATACTATGGTTTTGGGTATTTTTAATTGATTTTGCCTGATTTTTGGACCAAAATTGCTTTTTTGAGGATATTTTGGCCATTTGGAAGGGGATTTGATTCCAAAAAGAGGCCAGATCTTCAAGGGAAGTTGGAAATCCTCATCTGAGCCTAAAAAATATATAAGCCAGGCTTTTTGTTATTGAGAAGGAACTTTTTGATGCAGGTTTTTGGAGGAGCAGCTTGTAATTTTGGCCTTTTCTCATGTTTTGAGAGGCATTTTTGTCATGTTCTTGAGAGGAGTTTGATGAGGCATGTATGAATCTAAGCAAGGAGGTCTTGCACAATAGATCTGAAGCATGTTTGGTAATATCAAAAAGCCAATGTAAATATAACTTGAGCATTTGAAGAGCAATAAAGAGGTCCTCCACTTGGAAGCGGGCCCAGAGATGTAGCCAACCATTGGTGAACTCCGTTAATAAGTTCTTGTCTCTATTTATTTCTATTCATTGTTTTTCTCTTCTCTTAATTTGCACCATGGTTTATAATGGCTGATCTCTTTATTCACTTATAAGCATCAAGTAAAATTCATAATTGATATTCTACAACAATTTGTAAAGTTTATGTATTTCACATTCTTATCGATCCAATGCATAAAGTACAATAAACTAAACTTGTAATTTTGTCAATAAAACCTATCATTTTTTGATCAAGTTTATGTTATCAGGGCATTTGGTTTTGAATGTTTGATAGGAATTGCAAGCATTGGATGCTCACCAGAGCAAAACTCAATTGAGGAGAAGGCCAACTGGAGGCTCTTAATTCAGAGATTCAAAGGAGACCGCATAAATAAGAGATGTCTTCACCAAGAAAACTAGGTCCTTTTGCATCTGAGGATTATTTCTTTGAGTCATTTCAATTGATGAAAGCCATGGTAGAGGAACTTTACCATGAAAGAGGACATCGAAGAAATCCAAAAGTTGAAGAAGGTGAATCTTCAGTAAGAGCAGAAGGAGGAGTTGGAGGTGGTGGACCTTGAGAACCTTCTTCTCCTTCATCCTTGTCATCTACAAGTGAAGCAAGTGTACATCCCTCCAAGGATAAGAAACCTAAAAAAACTCATCATTCTTTTGATATGCCTTTATTAAAGTTAGATGTAAAGTTTCAATTACCCACTTATGATGGTGAATTAGATGCAGAAAAGATAGATAATTGGGTGAGACAGTTAGAAGTCTATTGCAGGATACAAAGGATTATTGATGGTGAAACAAAGATCCAACTTGCAAGTCTCAAATTGGGAGGCACAACTCTCATATGGTGGGAAAGAAAAACTAAGGATGATCTCAATAAAAATGGTAAAACAATCTCTTCCTGGAATGGTTTTATCACTGCTTTGAAGAAACAATTTTATCCATTAGCATACATGCAACAAGAAATGATGAATTGACAAAGTTTAAGGCAATTTAAGAATCAAAGTGTACAATAATATACTCAAATATTTCGTAAGAAAGCATTAAATTTGGGTATTCCTTTATATACACAAGAGACACTCCTAAAATATATTTGGTGGTTTACATTCTTATATCAAGCACACTATTCTTATGCTAAATCCTTCTAACTTTGATGAAGTATGTGTACAAGACATTCACAAAGAATCAAGTAAAGGGAATGTTGGTGACTGTGTTTCTACAAATAATTGGTGAAGAAAGGATTCAGGGAAAAGGAAAGAGAAAGAGAAGAAGACAACCAGAACAAGAAAGGAGAAGCCTACTTGCAAGCATTGCAAGAAAGTAGGCCATGATGAATATCATTGTTGGATCTTACATCCTGACTTGAAGCCAAAGAAGTATGCCAACCAAGGAAGGAAGAACACCACAGTTGTGATAGTTCAAGTGGATCTTGGATCAGACTCCGGTGATGAGACAAAGGTTGTAACTATGGGAATCCAAGGTATAAATTATTTTTCAAGTACTATCTCTTCTAAATCAGTTGTTGTAAATGATGAGTGTAAAAGGAGTGAACTCTTCCACATAAGGGTTATAAAAAATAATGTTAAAATTGATACTCTTGTAGACAGTGGATCACAAGCCAATTTAATCAGTGAAGAGGTTGTAAGTAACTTGGGACTTGAAACTAAGCCACATCCTAGACCATATCGATTGGGATGGATATGTGGTGATAATAATTTGCAGGTAACCAAGAAATGTAAAATTAAGTTTGCAATCACTTCTAATTATGTTGATGAAGTATAGCTTGATATAGTGCCACTGGACATATGTGGAATTGTTTTGGGAAGCCCATACCTTTCTGATAGAAAATCCATATTCTACAGGGAGAAAAATAAATATTGCTTCAAGAAAGATGGGAAGGAGTACATTGTTTGTGCTCATCGCATGAAAACTAACAGATCTTTTGCAGCTTCAGGGAAGTTAAAAAGAATGGTAAATGCAAGAAAAATATTAACACTTATGTCGGTAATAAATCAGGAAGTTAGTGATGCTAAACATGAGATGGTTCAATATGTTTCTAACAATCATGAAGTGTCACAAGAAGTACAACATGAGGTTCAGTTGCATACTTTGTTTATTGTTCCTGTTTAGAAGGGGAACCATGTTGTTTCATTCTCATTAGCATGTTTAGTATTATTGATTAGTTTGTTGCTATTCAATGGTGTATGGCTGCTAACTGCGATAAATAATGTAGATGATTGTGCAATTGATGGGATGATTACTTTGGTAAACAAAGTTATCTCATTTTTCATGTTTGTTGTGATTAGTCAGGTGATCATTGTCCTAGCAAAGAGGATGGATGATATAGGACAAGTGGGGAGGTAGTAACCTCACTTCTTCCTTGAGTAAAAGCAGACTTTTGGTGGTCCAAAATCTTCCAAAGTGGGGAGGAATGATCGAGGAAGCTCCCCAGGCCCAGAAAATGCTCAAAAATTAAAGTTCTCGGAATTGAATGAAAATAGTTCCATTGCGACTGGCTCGTCGTGCTGTTTCTAGCCATATATTTACTTTCTCAAACGGGCTCTGTATGCGAGAGTTATCACACTCTGATCAGATTCTCAAATAATGAAAAAGTCAAAGGGTCAATTGGCAAAAATTCAATGTTGATGTCAGCATGACATCACCAAAGCTATTTCATGATGCTGACGTGGAAGAGGCAGGTGATGACATATGGCAACCAGTGACTAGGCAGATTATGCAGACTTGGACCAATCCCTGTTGGACATGTGGCATGAGTTTGTGTAAAGGTGGAGGTGCCACGTGGCACCCTGTAATTTGTTGTTTGGAAATGTTAAAAATGTAGCTTGAGGGTCGGTGGGTTTTGAACCTACAACTTATGTCCAAGACAACACCTTGAGGAATGGTCCAACACTAAAGCGCCAACAATGTAACTTATTAAACATAACCCACATTATATTATAAATGTTGCAATATATTATAAGGTGGCGGAAAAGGGGGGTTGGGGCTAAGCCCCATCCCATGGTTACATTTGCAATATGACCACTATCCAGCAAAATGGGGTGTGGACCATCTACAACCACCAGCGCACACTTTAAGCCACGGTTCTGGGTATGTTTCCACAAGACCCAGGGCGATCCCCTTCATAGGCATGCAGAGGTTTAGACTATGGACCTACAGTGCCATGGAACGCACCCATATATTCAGGGGCTAGCGCGATTTAAGGGCCAATGCTTCACCCTTTGGGCTAGCGCTTGGCCAAATTTAGATGCATATGACTATGTTTTGAGGGGCGCGTGCCTGATTTGGGGGGCTTAAGCCCATATTTTATGTAAAAGTGGGATTAATACTATGGTTTTGGGTATTTTTAATTGATTTTGCCTTATTTTTGGACCAAAATTGGTTTTTTGAGGATATTTTGGCCATTTCGAGGGGGATTTGATCCCAAAAAGAGGCCATATCTTCAGGGGAATTTGGGCTTCCTCATCTGAGCCTAAAAACTATATAAACCAGGTTTTTTGTTCTTGAGAGGGAACTTTTTGATGCAGGGTTTTGGAGGAGCAACTTGTAATTTTGACCTTTTCTCATGTTTTAAGAGGCATTTTTGTCATGTTCTTGAGAGGAGTTTGATGAGTCATGTATGAATCTGAGTAAGGAGGTCTTGCACATCATATCTGAAGCATGTTTGGTAACAACAAAGATCCAATGTAAAGAGAACTTGAGCATTTGAAGAGTAATAAAGAGGTTCTCCACTTGGAAGTAGGCCCAGAGACATAGCCAACGATTGGTGAACTCTGTTAACAAGTTCTTGTCTCTATTTCTTTCTATTGGTTGACGTTCTCTTCTCTTAATTTGCATCATGGTTTATAATGTATGATCTCTTTATTCAATTATAAGCATCAAGTAAAATTCATAATTGATATTCCGCAACAATTTGTAAAGTTTATGGATTTTGCGTTCTTATCGATCCGATGCATAAAGTACAATAAAATAAACTTGTAATTTGTCAGTAAAACCTATCATTTTTGGATCGGGATGGAATGAGGATGCCAAGAGAGGAAGACAATGCACCAGATGGAGAGATTGGAGTATTGCATTAAGGGAAAATATTTAGGTATAGTAAGGAGGAGATTGTGGCTGAGAGAGGAGAGCATCAAAATGTGTTCGAGAAAAGAGACCCCTATGTAGTGCTCCAGATCACACTGTACAAAGAAAGAAAAGAGAAATAAAAGGATCCTCAGTACAGTCCAGAGGAAGAAGAAATTCCATCTCAGATCGAAATCTGCGTCAAACCCACGACTTCATGTGTGTAACCAAGATCAGAAGTAAGAACCAGAATTTTGTCAAGAGAAATTGTAGTTAGTGGAGGAAGTCAGAAAATTGGTTAGAATAGTGGAAGTAGCGCAATGAACCAGAGTCAGTAAACAACACTTAAGGTAAGTATTACACAGAATACAATGACAAGAATAGATAATACGTTAAGGATTCCTGAATTCTACGGAGCAGGGTCAGAAGACCCTAAGCAACATATGTTTGTATGTGAAATGATATGGACAATGAAGAATGTCCAGGATGAGGAAAAAAATATTATGTAGTTAGCAACAACATTCAAAAATCGTGTATTGTTATGGTACATGAAATTTCAGACTACTACACCAACATGAAAATCAAGAACATTAGTAGATATTAGAATATATTTATTAAAGGAATTTCAGAAGATGAAATATGAGTCACAATACATCATAGAGTTGAACTAAATTAAGCAAGTGTAGATTGAGACAGTTTGGGATTATGATCATAGGTTTAAAGATGTGATGAGTAGCCTGACATTCCATATTCATGATGAACAACATAGAGAATGGTTTATTGCATGGTTGTTGCCGCAAATTCATTTTCCTTTGACACAACAGAAAGTTACATTGCAACCAGAAGCCTTAGAAATTCCTATGAAGTTAGAAACATCCCATGTAGGAGAAAATAGTGCATGGATGGCTCATGTCCAGGCACAACTAGCAGCCTTGAATATCCAGTTGCAAGAGATTACTAAGGGGAGAGAAAAGTGTGAGCAAGTCTGGTGTATTACATGTAAGATACAAGGACATCATAAAGACAGTTTCCCAACATTTTCACAGTACATGGCTACAGGAGCACTGAACACATTGGTAGGATGAGTGGGGTATTGTGAAATATCCAAGATATGGGAACATCATCTGACTACTTTTCCATTATTGCAGAAATACCAGAGTACACCCATGAATTTTTTTTGTAGTTTTTTCAAATCTATAGGACATGATGAGAAGGATTGTTGTGCATTTGGCTTAATGAGAGAGTGCACTTCAGATGCATACAGAATCCAAGAAGAAAATTCCACAACAAAAGGAGGAGTTTCGCAGTATAATACTCCTAGAGGGTATAATCAAGGTGGACGAGGAGGATTTGGTAGAGGAGGAAGAGGAACAATCATTTTTTATAACTGTAATCAACTGGGACATTTGGTGTGACACTACTTGAACCCTTGGATGACATGCGCATACTGCAGAGCATTAGACCATGCTGTAGAAATTTCAGTACAAATTAAGTATTTCCTGTGATTCTCCTGATCTAACAATTTACGCCACTGTTAAATACAGAATCACTTCTACTATTATTCTTGCGGAAAACTAAACCACTATCACAACCACAATCACAAAGTGAAATATCAAGAACACATAACACAGAAGATTTTCCGGGAAAGCATAAAGCTAAAAACCCCACTATCATATATTATGTATATCATGAATCATGAAACAATATCATACAAAACTCTAATCCAAGAGCTCTCAGTACAATACAATCGTCTCACACTGTCATGCACAAATTAACAAATACATGTGCCAATTCTCCGTGTCCAGATAGCCTACCTCCTCTGCACAATCTCTTCAATTCGAATTCTCACAAATTATACGAATTGCCTAGTTTTCACATGCTCATAAGCATATCCACTGCATGTGTGATCAAATCACAACTGATAGCCAAACTGTCCCTTTCACCTGTTATCTCAACTGGGTCTCCACTGGATCTGACATGCATGTAGTTAACCGTGGTGAATCTTCAGTTGCATGTGAGTTCATTGATTAACTGAACTCTCACTAGTGCATGTTTAGTTACAACTAGTACAACTGATCTTAACTCACTTAACTACACTTATAATTATGTTACAAATCCAACTCACTCAGTTATGAATGAAATAATAGATTCATATTTATTGTCCAATTTATTTAAGGGAAAAATAAATTAGACACATATTTCTTGTTGACTTTTCAACACTCCCTCTCAACAAGAAAGGGATTATCCTTCACCCCAATCCTGTCTCTATGATATTTGAATTTTCTCCTGGTGAGCGCCTTAGTCAGAATGTCTACATCCTGATCTTCCGTAGGAATGTATCGAAGCAACATGATCTTCCGCTGCACACAATCTCTGAGATGATGATACTGGATATCTATATGCTTAGATCTATCATGAAACACATGATTAATCGAGAGTTTAATGCAACTCTGATTATCAAAATAAATCACTATCGAATATAAATGAGAACCAAACAAACCAACCAAGATCTTTCTCATCCAGATAACCTCACATCTAGCTTGTCTCGCTGCCATGTATTCCACTTCTTCTGAACTAAGTGCCACAGATCTGTGTTTCCTACTGTACCAAGAAACAACTGTAGATCTTATACTAAAGATACCCCCTGATGTGCTCTTTCTGTCCGTTGGGCTGCCCGCCCAATATGCATATGTGAAGCCATGCAACTTCACCTCATCCGTCTATCTGTACCATAATCCATACTCAGATGTGCCCTTCAGATATCTCAGGACATGCTTGCCTGCCTTCCAAAAGAGTTTGGTAGGCTTAACCATCGCTTGACTTAGCTGGTTAACCACATAGCAAATGTCCAGTATCGTGTTCACTAAATACATTAGCGAACCCACTAATTGTCGATAGATAGTAGCATCCACTACCTCTCCAGAAGTAGCATCCTCTTTCCTCCAGTTTCCTGGAAGAGGAGTATCCATGGGTTTGCAACCCTCCATGTGAAACTTACCCAGTATCTCCTTTGCATACTTTCCTTGAGACACAAAAAGTTCACCATCTCGCTGCCATATTTCCAAACCAAGGAAATGATGAAGAAGGCCCAAATCCTTCATCTCAAACTCCTTTTCAAGGTCCTCCTTGCATGAGTGTATCAGCTACTCATCACCAATCAATATTAAATCATCAACATAAAGCACAATGATTAAAACCTTACCCTCCACCACAATTTGGTATAGGTTTGCATCCGCTTCACTTTTGGTGAAGCCCAATCCAGTGAAATAGATGTATATCTGAGTGTACCAAGCATGAGGTGCTTGCTTCAGCCCATACAATGCTCTCTTGAGTCTGCACACATGTGACTCTCTATCAAAGGTCTCAAAACCTTCTGGCTGTTCAATATACACTTCTTCCTCAATGATCCCATTGAGAAACATAGTTTTTACATCCATCTGATGAATGCGCCAGCCCATCTGCACCGAGAGTGCAAGGATGGATCTTATGGAAGAGTACCTTGTGACAAGTGCAAAGGTCTCATCATAATCTATCCCCTCGATTTGTGAGAAGCCTCGGACCACAAACCTGGCCTTGTATTTCTCCACACTCCCATCAGTAGCTTGCTTTACCTTGTAGATCCATCTCAAACCTACCACTAATTTATCAATCGGCCTTGGGACAATTTCCCATGCACTGTTTTTGACAATGGAGTCATACTCCTCTACCATAGCATCAACCCAAGTGGGGTCCTGTATTGCTTCCTGAAAGGAAGATGGTTCAGTCACAATACATTTTCTCATGAGAGCTATGTATCTAGCAAATCGACCAGGAGACTGTCTTTGTCTACGTTGTGAAGTAGGGGCTCCTACATTCTATGCAACATCTAGTCACAATCTATCAGCTTCCATCGTGCGCTTTCTACCATTTCTGATGGATGGCTCTACTTGAGTGGTTTCCTCCACTCCATGAACCTCTTCATGTGGTTGATCCACATCTTGAGACTCATCTTTGGGAACCAGTAGTTCCTCTTCTGCATGCAAGTCTAGCTCCCTCTCAAGCGACAACCACATGGCTTTCCCCTCATCGAATTTTATATCCTGTCGCATAACAGTCATCTTACTGTTCAGCAAATACACACGATAATTATGGGGTGTTTCTGTGTAACCCACAAATATCCCAACTTCAGCAGTCGGTTCCAGCTTCTTCCTGGCATCCTTGGTCACATGCACATAAACATATGAACCAAAAATTTTAAAATGAGAAACATCAGGTTTATTACCAGTAAAATATTCTTCAGGTGTACTCATGCCAAGTACTCTATGAGGACAATGGTTCTGCACATAAACCACAGTATTGCATGCTTCTGCCCACAAATGCATTGGTAGGCCCTGATCATGCAACATCGCTCGTGTTGCACCCACGATCATTCTGTTATTTCTCTCCACGACCCGATTTTGCTGTGGGTTATGAGGTGCTATGAGTTCTCTTCAAATTCCTTATCTGCTGCAGAAGTATTTGAATTCGTTAGAGATGTATTCTCCACCATTATCTCCCCTTAGAGCCTTCACTTGCTTCCCCGACTCTTTCTCCACCAATTCTTTAAACTCACAGAACTTTGAGAATGTTTGATCCTTCTTTTGCATGAAGAATATCCATCATTTACGAGAAAAGTCATCAACAAAAATAACATAATACCTATGTTTTGTTGTTGAAGCAACCGAGAATGGTCCACACACATCCATGTGAATTCTCTCTAGGATCACCAAAGCACGGTTCTCCTTTTCATGAAAGGTGGACTTTACATACTTCCCCAGGGTGCACCCCTTGCACTAATCTAACTGAGCAAGTATTCCCATTGGAATTCCAGTAGATATTTGTTGCATGATATTCAAGGCTCCATGATGAAGATGGCCCAATCTCCTGTGCCATAATTCGCCCTCATCCCAGCTCACCACTTTTTCTGCCTTGCCTATCATGGCACCGCAGCCATCTACCTCCAGCATGTAGAGATTCTTAACTCAAATCCCTATCTTCTTGACTTGACCCGTTGTTTTATGTCATAGGTAGGATTTTCCACTGCTAAAAACAACTTCATAGCCTCTGTCCTCCAACATTGCGACTGAGACCAAGTTTTTCTTTAGACCTAGAACATGCATAACATTTTTCAATTGAAATGGTTTACCTAACTCCCTCTGAAAGGTAATGGTACCAATACCAGTTGCACTGTATCATCCATCATCACCCATCTCTATATGCATTCTGAGATCTTTCTCCTCCAAGTCAATGAAAGACTCTTTATCTCCTGTCATGTGGAATGAAGTGCCACTATCCAAATACCACACCGATCCCGATGCACTTGAATCCATGCATGTGATCAAAGAGAATTCAAGCTCAAATTGTGAGACAAGAGCCTCACCAGTTGCAGATCCAACAACCATCTTGTTCTTCCTCTTCTGTGGACAGTTAGTAGCGATATGCCCATGTTCGTGATAGTGAAAACACTTCACTTTGGACAAATCCAGCTTCTTGACTTTAGACTCAGATTTTGGATGGAATTTCTTCCCTTTCCCTTTCCTTACCTTGGCAGTCAAAGAACAATCCTCTTCATCATCACGCTTTGATGAAAATCCATCTCTGGTGTTCCACTTGAACTCCTCTTGTACTAGATCCGACCACAGTCGTTCCAAATCCACCAATTTTTCCCTTCCATTGACAGAGTCTTGATAACTGTGCCAACTCTTAGGAAGCCCTAGGAGCACCAAGCTCACCAAATCATCAGCAACGACTGTTATTCCCACACTTCCAAGCTCATCCCGACATTGGAAAAACTTCGTGAGATATTTTGGAATGGTGTCACCTTTCTCCATCTTGATCTTCCTGAGTTTATCTTTGAGCACCAATTTCCTATGGTTGCTACTGTTTTGGAATAGATCTGTCAAAACCTTCCACATTACATGTGGTGTGGTTTTCCCATGGAGACTTGAGACAATGTTGTCTTTTACTCCTTCCAATAGAATCCTCCTCGCCTTCACCACTTTATTTTTCCATGCATCAAGATTTGCAGTGTTTGTCGCATCCGACTTAGGAACATCGTTGTCAATGTAACCCTTCAAGCCATTGTCTTCAAGAAATACCTCCATCCTGCCCTTCCAAGAAATGTAGTTAGAGTTGCCCTCGAGTGCATACTCCAACCTCAATCCATTGAAATACATTTTCGATCTTGAATCAACTGTCGCACCAATAAAATATTGCAAATTCGAATGTTATCCAACCACCAAAACTCAATTGCTGCAATCCCTCTTCCCTGGGAGGTTCACACCCCTCCTGAGAGTAGCCTGAGGGAAGTTCACACCCTGCCTATGTGTAGGCTGCGAACTTGCCTGGGAAGTTCGCACCCTGCCTATGTGTAGCCTGTGAACTTGCCTGGGAAGTTTGCAGTCTGCTTCACTGTAGGGTCAGGGGAGTTCGCACCCTACCTATGTATAGCCTGCGAACTTGCCTAGGAATTTTGCACCTTGCTTCACTGTAGGCTGAGGGAAGTTCGCACCATGCTTCACTGTAGCATGCGAGAATGCCAATGAAGTTCGCACCCTGCCTTTGTCTAGGGTGTGATAATTACTGTTCCCAAAAATGATGGTAGTTTTCAGTACTAGGGTTCGCACCCTGCTAGAGACGGGACCTGCAAACACAAAACAATTTTCGCACCTAACTTCCGTAGCTCCATGGCCTCCGAGGCTTTGATACCATGTAGAAATTTCAATACAAATTAAGTATTTCCTGCTATTATCCTCATCTAACAATTTACACCACTGTTAAATACATAATCACTTCTACTATTATTCTTGTGGAAAACTAAACCACTATCACAACCACAATCACAAAGTGAAATATCAAGAACACATAACACAAGAGATTTTTCGGGAAAGCGTAAAGCTAAAAACCCCACTATCATATATTATGTATATCATGAATCATGAAACAATCTCATACTCCAAGAGCTCTCAGTACAATACAATCATCTCACACTGTCATGCACAAATTAACAAATACATGTGCCAATTCTCTGTGTCTAGACAGCCTGCCTCCTCTACACAATCTCTTCAATTCGAATTCTCACAAATGATACGAATTGCCTAGTTTTCACATGCTCATAAGAATATCCACTGCATGTGTGATCAAATCACAACTGATAGCCAAACTGTCCCTTTCACCTGTTATCTCAACTGGGTCTCCACTGGATTTGACATGCATGTAGTTAACCGTGGTGAATCTTCAGTTGCATGCGAGTTCACTGATTAACTGAACTCTCACTCATGCATGTTTAGTTACAACTAGTACAATTGATCTTAAATAACTTAACTACAATTATAATTTTGTTACAAATCCAACTCATTGAGTTATGAATGAAATAATAGATTAATATTTATTATCCAATTTATTTAAGGGAAAAATAAACTAGACACGTATTTCTTGTTGACTTTTCAACACATGCGATAGAGGATTTCCCATAGATGATTGCCAAATGGAAGGAAAAAGTGAACTAGAACTAGAACCATAACATACAGATAATAGCAATAGAACAATGTGACGATCAACCAAATATAGCAGTATTTATGTGCAGCGGGACAATAATTGGAGCAGATGCGACGGATGAGGGGAATAGAATTCACCAATGGGTAAGAAAAGCAATGGAGCCTACTCCATTGTTTGATCCTATAAAAGATAAATATGCCTAACAGTAAGAAAGAAAATAAGTGGTTGGAGTGGAGTGGATAGCTTCAACCTCAACTGTGCAACCTTTGTATGACATACCATCGGTTTACAATATGCCATTAGTATATGATCACGCGGATTTAGAAAAGCAAACTAAAAAGGTAAGTACTTTGAAAATATTTCTAAGAAGTTGTTTAGATTCAATGAATGATGAATATGATTTTAGTATTGTTGGTTACTAATTTCCCTTACCGTCTGAGTTATTGACCCAGGGTTCATGTCTTTTGGGTTTCCAACAAAGCCTCTAAAACTATTGGCCCTCTTGGTAAACCAGCAGGCAACACAACACACCGAATGCATTGCGCAGTCTCACCCGAGATCGCTGTAAATGGGTAGTTGTAAGACTCAAGTGTTTATAGCCTAGGATTGAGTATGAGATAGGGTTTTATTCTTCAGATCCATATACTACGAATTCAGACCAATCTACTATTACTCATGGGTGTGCATTTATCCTTCACTGTTTATTTCCCGAACAACATAATCGTATTCCATAACAATGTATTAACTCATTCATTAAGCATAACAATTAACTGCTGAAAGAAAAACAAAGATATACATGCATTCATCACATTACACAGATATTACCGTGGTTCACCCCCTCCTGGGCTATGTCCACAAATATTTGGCTCTAGGCTCTTTTATTATGGCAGTTCTACATCTCCAATGCCTCGTTCTTACAATTCTCCTCAGATGGATAAAATATTTGAGGCAAACTAGATCGCACCAGGCTCCTCAGCCTGCGATCTAATCCTCAAGATCTACCTCCTCTCCTATCCTCTTATCTCAACAACTTACAAAAATGGTACATAACAGTCAGAGTATTACCTATCGCCTCTGCTCATGTGTAACTATAATATTCAGAACAACAATAACAATAGTAACACTAATATTCCGAATAGTTCCAAACCCTATGATACCTACGTATCTATATTTATACATTTCGGTCTCTTCAACCGTTTACAAAACATTACCAAAACCCTAACTCTACTGACGTTATCTCTTCCTCTCATGTACGTGTGCTGCTCCTTCTTCCAGTTGTCGTTTTCCTTGTGCACGCTTTCTTGCATGCGTGCGTGTTGTTCGTTTCCTTCCAGATGTTACTTCAATTTATGCACACTTTCTTTGCCACGATCATCCTTTTTTCCACTTCAACCTAGTGCCAACAGGCCCCCAACACTGACATGTGACTCATCCCGAGTCACCTAATCCTTCTGAGCTTCCTCGATCTCCTTGGTGATCATCTAGAACTTTTCCTTGAGCTCTGTTGATTTTGTCAATGCCTATGCAATCTTCTCCTTGATGGTGTTGACTACCTGAGCTGCCACTTCATCACTCAGTAATCCTGCACATTCTGCCTGGGCCCGTGCTATCTGTTTTTTAGCTCCTTCTTCCTGTGCGAGTACTTCTGCTACCTATTCCTGTAATGGTTCTATTTGAGCCTATTTCTGCATCTGCGCAGTGATAAGTTCTGTCTGCATCTTCTTCATCTCTTGCGTCCCTTTAGCTTGTTCTGGGATTGGTATAGTCTTCTACCTTTGTTTGAGTTCTTGGATCGTTGCATTGATATTTTCCTCTTCCTTGTCCCAGCATTGGACCTGTGGATCCTCCTCCAACCTTGTCCAAAGCTAGGCTTCTTTATCGAACAATTCATTTGTTGTGTTAACCTGCTACTCTATCTCCTGCAGCTGTGTTGTTGTTTCCTGTTTCCTTTGTTCCCTCACTGCTGGTGGAGTGGTTGGTGTGAGCTATTCTTGAAGATATTCAATATCCTTCTGATACTGATCAATTGTCTGTGCAATCTGGTCAATCTTTTCTGCTACTAGGAGTTCATTTCCTTGCATGGTGCTTGGGAGTTTCTCGAAAATTCCTCCCACTCTTCATTTCAGTTTTTTCCTGCATTCTTTTTCCTCCTGAGTTTCGAGTTTGGCCCGCTCACAAAATTTTTCCAAATCCTCTTGCTTCTTTGTTACTTGTTGTAGCTCGACCAAGTTTTTATGTGCACGAGACTGTACCTCGTGGTGGATGGTAACTTGCAATTTGTGTAGTGCCCTTGATGGCATCTGTGTCAAGACCAATTGGATGTGGTCTAAATCCTTCAAGGGTGTCTGGCCCACGATTTCATCCATGCACAACATGCTAGGTTTGATGTAAATCATTTCGTTTGCATGTGGCATGGAGTGGAATGAGTCTTGTTCTTCTACCTCCACTCTTTCTTTGGTCTGTCTTGTCGAGGGTTCTATGCCTCTGCTACTGCTTGTTGTTTGTGCTTCCCCAAATTTCTTGAGGAACTGTCCCATTTCTGCCTGCTCTTTTTGCAATTTATCCCTGTGATGTGCTACATGATCAAAATATTCCACTAGGGAATCCTGGACCATTCTAGTGATCAATTCCCCATAGTCTTCCATGATCGTATAGTCTGGCGATGCTCGTTGCACCTTTGATTTCTTGCACGCACCTCCTTCCTGCGCGACTAGTCTCTTAGTTCCCCCTGATTCCTATGTGTTGGGATTTGTGGTGGTATTTTGTGCACCCTTAGCTTGTTTCGGTTGTCCGTTGGTCGATTGTGTAGTCTCTTTCTTCCTCTTCTGGGTCCCTTTCTACTTTGACCCTTCTTCTATCTAAATTGGCTTGCCTTGGCCCATCCTTGGTTTCTTGGGCACTGGGATTTTCGAGGGTTGTGTTTACGCTTGTGCTGCCTCTCCTTCTGTTGTTCTTTCGGGTACTTTCCGGGTAATGGCTGGGATCCTCCATTCATCAGGCCATTCATTGATGACCATGTCAATATCACCCTCTGTGATGTAGTAGCACATCTATAGCCACTATTTATCTGGATCCTACCTTGGCTATATCCACATTGTTTGGCGTGTGGTCCGGAAGTTGGCGATGTCTATATATTGCACGATAGCCTCTGGTGTTATTCTCCATGATCGGCTGATAGCTTCCTGTATGTCCTGTAGATATGATTCGAATATGATTCAGTTCTCCCTCTTATGCCTGGCCTGCGGACAAGATCTCAGTAATAGGTATCTCTCTCCCGCGGGCTATGGTCTAGTACAAAAAATTACATACCCTGGTTCTTGCCATCCCATGAAGGCTATTAGGGTGACCAGCCACGAGTAATGTAACTATGTGCCTAGGTATTGCGCATCCTTGCAGTCCTCTTGAAATAAGTTCAATAAATATGGTGCCCAGCTCATAGGGGTGCCTTCTGCGCACTGAGCTGCAACTGTAATGACTCTAGCTGGTACTTCCTCTTTGCATCATTTTCCTAGCAATTTGTAGGCTAAGATATTTACTCCCAATTGTTTGGCTACATTGTTGATCCATTTGATTATGATGCCTCTCGTTCCCTTGGTGGTGCCATATTTCTTCTTCATTTCTTTTGTCAATGATTTCTCCTTGGATTTGTCATCCAGAATCAACTCGGGATCCATACCTCGGATTGGTAAGCCTGTTATTTTCACAATAAGCTCAATGGTCATGGGGACAGGTTTGTCCAGCCATATATCCCCTCCATGGGTGACTGCTAACAACTGCTTCATGCATGCCATCGCGTACTAGCCTTTGCCAAAATGTGGTAGATTCAACAAACCTAAGATTCCTGTTTTTTCCAGTCCAGCTGCCCACTGGTGTGGTTGGTTCATTGATTCTCCAAGTGAGGTTAGGCCTATGGTCTGCATAAAGACCTTCTGCGCAAGTTTCGGGAACTTGGTTTTGTCTGATATGTCATGGTTGGAATACTTAAGCTTCCCAATGTGACCCAATAGTTTCGGTTCTACTTGTACTCTAACTGGTATGCATGGTAGAACAATTTCTGCTATTCTATCTAAAGTTATCTAAACTCTGTCTTCCTGCTGCGGTGGTTGGTTCAAAGTTCCAACAACTTCTATTTGTTCCCCCATCAGCCATTCTGGCCAGGCTGAGGCATTTGCAGTGGTATCCTCTACTGGTTGACCTAATATGGTCATTTGTGACTCGTCTGGTTGCACTGTTGCTTCCGGATTTTGTGTCGTTCTGTTAACTTCCATGGTTTCTTCGGTGCTTTCGGGTTGCACTACCTGTTGGGTTCTCACTTCCTCGTTCTGAGGCTCCTGTGCCGCTACTGGCGTATCCTCTTTCATGGGCTCTGCTTGTGGTTGTTGAATTTCTTCCACAATGGGTGTAGAGTTCACCGTTATCGTCTCTGGGGATGGTATTTCATCGATGTCGACGATCTCTGAAGGCTGTTGTTCATTCTCTTCCAGTGGTCCTCATGACCTATTTTGAACCTTGGTCGGTCTGGCTATCTGACTTGCTTCTGCTACCTTCGGTGGTGCCATAGTGGTGACTATCGAACATTTTCTGAGATTAAATCACTTCGGTGAACTTTGTGGTCTTGCTCTGTTCGTTCTGGCTGCTATTACTCTCTCTCTCTCTCTATTTTCCTTTTGTAAATAGACTAGTTGCTCTCGTGCTCACATGTTATATGGGCTTGCCATGAAGCTTGTCAAACATGCTTCCTCCATGATGTGTTTAATTCACCATAACTGTGGGTTTAATGCATCTGAAGCGGTTTCGTACTTGCCATTATGATTTCCTTTTCATCTCTAGCTGGTGTGTTTAATGTGATGTCCCATCGGTCCTTGTCGTCATTTAATTCCTCTTAGTGTTGTCTTGTCATCCTGCTTTTGCCGAATTTCCATTTCCCGCTTGTTTTCCCTTTGTGTGTAACCATTTTTTATGCCTTTGCCGAATTATTTTTTTCCAACTTCATGTGGCGTTTCTATTTTTGGTGTGCTATGTGCTTTCTAGTCTTGTTTCCTTTTTGTTCCCTTTTTGATTGATGATTTTTTATTTATTTATTTTTTTTTTACTACGCGTTGGGTGGTCGACTATCCTTGTATGGTTTCAGTCGGCTCCCATTGATCATTCCTTTAAGTTCTACGCCTGCTAAATCTCTTAACTGTAAATCTCCTTCGTCTGTGACAGATTTTACCTTGTATGGTTCTAACCAATGCATTCTAAGATTCCCCAGGTGCTGAAATGATTTGTTGTCATAGATCAATACTAGATCTCCTTCCTTGAACGTTTTCTTCTTGATGTGTCAATCGTTCCAAGCTTTGTCTCTTTCTTTCTGCACTTGTTGATGGAATCCTACCAAGATTTGGTCTTCCTCCATTGACAATAACTGATCCAGACTCTCTTGTACTGTGCCTCATTCTGTCATTTGTGTGATGGGTGCTACACATAAGATGGGTACTAAAAATTCTAATGGCACTACTGCTTCTTGGCCATAGAGTAGCTTGAATGGTGTGTGTCCTGTCAACTTCTTGCATGTAATATTGTATGCCCATAATACTGCTAGTACCTTGAGGTCCCAGTCATCTCTATTGATGTTACAGATCTTTGTCAGTGCATTCTTCAGAAATTTGTTGAAAGCTTCTACTATGTCATTCGCCTGTGGATGATACGGTGTGTTGTTTTGGTGATGAACTTCAAAATCTTCAGTCATCACGTGGATGGTGTTGTTTATGAAGTGTGTTCCTTGGTCACTCATCAACACTCTTGGGCACCCAAATCTAGTGATTACTTGTCCAAACAAGAAGTGTGCAGTTGTCTCTGCACTACAATCTTTTACTGGTGCGGCTTCCACCCATCTTGTTAGGTACTCCGTTGCGGTGATAATGCATCTTGCCCCTGTTCTTTTGGCTGGTGGGTTAATCATTCCCACAAAGTTGATTTCCCATTTTTCAAATTCCTGTACTGTTACTTGTGGTCGGAGGGGCATCTTGCCCCTTCTGTTGGGTTTGCCTACCCTTTGAAAGACATCACATCTCTGACAGTATTCTTTCGAGTCTCTATGAATCATTGGACACCATAGTCCTACGCGTAATACCTTATGTACGGTAGATTTTCCTTCATAATGCTTTCCTGTTGTTCCCTCGTGAGCTTCTGCTAAAATTTTTGGTCGTTCATGCTCTAACACATACCTTCGTAAGATGTTATCTACCAAATTCTTCTTCTGCACTGTGGTATATTCTTGCGGCGCAGTACCTGTAGTCAAGTACTGAATGATATCTATGAAGTATTCATCAACAATCTATACTGAGAATAGTTGTGCATCTGGAAAGTTGTCTTCTAAATTCGTAGGTTCTTCTCCATTTGTGACCCTTGATAGGTGGTCAGGTCCTGCATTCAGTTTTCCTGGTTTAACTATTACTTCAAAATCAAATTCTTGAAATAGTTGTAACCATCTACAGATTCTCTGCCCCAACACTGGCTTGTTGACTAGGTATTTTAGGGTTGAGTCATCTATAAACATCTTAAATTGTTTTCCCAACAGGTAATTTATGAACTTCTGCAATGCATAGACTATGGCTAGGCCTTCTCTTTCTGTCATCTTATAGTTCTTTTATGAATCGGATAGATTTCTAATTGCGAACGATATCAGGTGATCCAAGTCTCCTGCTCCTGGCTGTGCTAAGATAGCTCCCAGTGCTACCATTGATGCATCTACATGCACATGGAATGTCTTTTCCCAGTCTGGAAATACTAGTATTGGCGTGTAACCATCTTTTCCTTCAGGGTATCCAGACCGTGTTGACACACATCATTCCATTAATACTTTGTATCCTTCCTTAACAACTTTTCCATTGGTGTTGTGATCTACGCATATCATTTGATGAATTTCCTATAATATCCTGTGTGCCCTAACATTTCTCTTAGCTGGCGGACTATTTTTGGTGCTAGTAAGTTAACAATGACTGTGATCTTTGTCGGATCCACTAGCAAGCCTTGTTTGCATACTATATGGCCCAATAGTATCCCAAAAGGTGTTCCAAATATGTATTTCTTGATGTTCAGTGATATCTGGCACTGTTTACATCTTTATGACATCAGTCGTAAAACTTCCACATGGTTTTTCAACAAACTATAGACTGTCTAGTCATCCAGGTATACTTCGAGAAACTGATGGATGAATTCTTTAAATGCTGCGATGACCACTCTGGAGAATATTGTGGGTGCATTTTTTTAGTCCAAATGACATGGCTGTGTACTGATAAGATCCCCATTCCATCGCAAATGTGGTCTTGTGTCTGTCCTCTTGTGTTATATTAATCTGATGGTAGCCTGAGAATCCATTAGTGAATGAGTAAGCTTCATGTCCCCCCACATTCTCTAACACTTCATCCGTGAACGGTGTAGGGAATGGGTCATGTAGGCATGCATAGTTCAACTTCCTCAAGTCGACGCATATCCTGATCCCTCTTCCTTGTTTCTTTTCCTATACTACCATCGGGCTTATCCATTCTAATTCCTTGACTGGTTCGATGATGTCAGCTTCGAGAATTTTGTCGATCTCATCTTTAAATTTTTGTTTATATATGGGGTTCATTCTGTAGGGTCGATGTCTAATGGATCTTGCTTCAGGTCTGAGTGGTATATTCATCTCTCCCAATTCTCTGGCTATACCCTTCATTTTTGTAAATTTTGTGGGAAACAGGTCACTATATTCACGCAACAATTCTGTGATGCTTTCTATTGGTTGCTCATCCCAGTAATCTCCAATGCTGGCCATTTTGGGTTGTTCTGTTATACCAATGTTAACTTTATTTAACTTGATTGGCATGGATATGACTTCTAATTCTATAGGTGGTCCTTCCACATCTCTTTCACCTTCTACTTCTTCGATCTGAATATCACACGGATTATGTTCATTTGGTGCTTCTTCCTGTACATGTTAACATGAAAATAGTTCCTTGACTGTTTGTTTATTCCGTTGTTGTTCTTATGTGATAAGTTATATTTCTGGTTCTTTGATGAATATTACTCTTAGTCATTTGAGGGTTGCATCTATGTTGAGGTTCTCATGCTCGAATAATAAATTGATTGTGAAGTTCTGTTGCAATTTCTTCCATGTTGTAGTTCCTTTGTGTAGTTCCTGGTTTGTATACCAGTTAGTTGGTATTCCCTCTAAAGTATGTATGAATTGATGAGGCCATTACTCCGGTGGTTTCATTTTCCATATCATTTTTCACTTCGTCAAGTGTTTCGTTGGTGCCTCTTGTCCTTCATATTTCTATTGTTTGGTGTATTCCTACTCTACGTCAAACCTTATGCATAGTAGTCGCTTACATTGATACCATTTTGTGATGGTTTTCTTGTGTGTGCCCCACCATCGTGCGGGTGTGGCCTTGAGTGCTAAGTCAAGTGCTAACAGTCACTAGTTTTCTAATACTTCGTCTTCATATTGTGTTAAGAATGTTTCCAAATCATTTAGTTTGTGGAAACCAGGTGGTTCTTTGATTTCTATGCCTATCCATCTTACTGCGCGGTCTATTCTTGCACATCTTCTCGTGGATACTTAGTGTAGTCTCTGCTGCCAATTTTCCAATCCAGTGTCTGAGTCTGTTGCGCATGAAGTAATGCTCCACCAACTGAGTACCCCATATGCAGTTGGGTTTACGTAATCCTCATCGCATGCAGTTGTTCTGTATAACTATCATATCTCTTCTAAGTCCAGGCAAGTGGGTTCTACGAACCTCTCCCCTTCCAATGGATCTAGTGGTGCTATGACCCTGTATTCTCCGGATTCAAATGTCATTTTTCTGGTTTTCAAATTAATTATGACCTGGTTGTCAAACACCCAATCCAGACCAAGCAATGTCGGGTAAGGTGTTGTGTCGTCCACTATTTCAATGACTTCAAAATCTTCTTTAGTGCTCACTCCATCAAGATCTACTGTCACTCCTTTCAGTCTACCTATTGGTAGGACTCTATGTTGGTTTGCTAGTTTCAATTGGACATTTGAGTATCCCAGTGTTGGTTCTCCCATACATTTCCATGCCTTCTTCGGTAATACATTGACTTCAGATCCTAGATCTAGTATGATGTATCCCATGTTGAAATCCCCAATGTTACATTCAATCAACATTCCCTACTTGTTATTCTTTTTGTGTGTAGGTGATTAACTGTTTTAGGTTCTAGATTTCCTTTTGTCTCACTACTACACTTCTCTAGGATGTTTTGCAATATCATCACAGATGAGGGATCACTTAATACTTTTACAAATGATTGAAAAAAGTCTTTAATTGTACTTACTTGTCCCTTGGGCTGCATTCCATTGGTATGATCCAATGAGGGTGACATCTCATATTTTGGGGCTTCCTTGCTTTGTTGTGCAGTCGACACTATGTCCTCCTTATGAAATTCTTATAGGGACTCTTTAAAGATCTCCTTTTCCTTTTGCATGTCGAACTGCTTCTTGGAGTCAGTGTTATTCTTTACCCATTGGTTCTGCACTGGTTCCTATTGAACTACATCATTTCCGGTTTTCATTCCCCCACGAGTGACTATATTGATGTTTTATCCGTCATCCCTTGCTTTTGCTCAAATCCATTGAACATTCTGGTTGTTATGGTATATTTTTTCCTAAATATTTACTAGTAGTGTCATATATTCCTTTGTATCATGGTTCGATGCGCGACAATACATACAATTTGTTGGTGGAAGTGGACATTCCCATGCATAATGTCCTGGTTGCTGACAATTGTGACATGTTACTGGTCCTCTACCCCATCCAAAACCTCCTCTAGATCGTCCTCCTCCTCGGTATCCTGCTTGGTCACCTCTCGACGCGTTATACTGTGGTGCCTGATTGTACTGCGCGGTATTGTACTGGGGCTGTGTCGGGTTATACTGTGGTTGCATGTTATTGTATGGTTGTTGTGTAGTATTATACTGTTGTTGCACATTGTTATATGGAGTTGGGGATTGATTGAACTATGGTGTTGCTTGCCTAGTCATCATTTCGGCCTGTACCCAGTATGCATCTGATGTTCTCTCTCGCATCGGCTCCATAGTTCTGCAATATTTGTTGTCATGGCCCACTGACTTACAAAAGGTGCAATATGAATTCTTTGGAGATGTTTGGTATTTCTGCATCATCATGCAGTGGTAAGGGTCGTGACCCAGTTTCTTGCATATTTCGCACCATAATCCTCCCTATGGTAGTAGATTTGGAATTTTTGTTTCCATATACTGCGCGAATGTTGGACATTCATTCTTATGGTGTCCTTCAGTCCTACATGTGGTGCAGCAAATGACTTCTTGTTTGTCCTTGTTCTTATTCTGGTTCAGTTGAAATGTTAAATTATTCAAATCCTCCTTCAGTTATTCAATAGCTGGGTCTATCTACTAGTACTGGTTCTCTTCCAGTTGCAAGGCTTCCTGCAGAGCCTCTGCATGCGTCTGAAATTTATGTTGTCGTAAAGGGTATTTTAAGTGTGGAAGTAGTGAATTGACAAACAGGTGCTGATGTTGCATCTCGATCATAAGGTATGTTAGTTTTCCCTTTAGTCGCTTGAATCTCTGGTCAATCTCCCATACAGATTCTTATGGTTTCTATCTTATCTTGATCATCTCATTCATGTACTGATCCTCTGAGCTCAGCTTCTGGAACTCATTAATCAATAGCTTCTTAATGTCTTCCAGTGTCCTTGTCGTCCCAGGGGCACTGTTTGTGTCTAGACTCATGTACGAGTCTAGTGCACAATCTCTTATCGTAATATCTAGTTGCGCAAGTTTAGTATCTTGATCAATGATCTGCTTTGCTTCCCATATCTTTTCACAAATGAAAAAATGCTTCACGGGTTCTTCTACTTCTTCTCCTCGAAATTTTGGTAATCTGATAGTGGGATCATGTCCTACCATTCTGAATACTGAACTATTGCCTCCTCCACACATTGCAGATACTTGACTAGTGTTGTCTGAACTGGCTCCTCTAGTTGTTTCTCCTTGTGTAGATGTACTTCCTGCTATCAGACTTCCTATGAACTTCAGTTGTCTAAACGATGGTGTTCTCTTTGGTGTATTAGTCGCACATGAGTTTATGGGTTCCACACTGACATTAATATTGATAGGATGGCTACCTTCTCCTTCCGCTATTGGGCCTCTTGTCTTCCTCTCATATGTTTTTCATAATATTTCCTCAATCTTCTCCATAGAATAGAGATCCTCTACCTCTTCCTCGTCGCTTGCCAAGCCTTCCCTCGCAGCTACAACTCTCTTCTTGGTATTCACCTTATATTGGTAGGGTACTCTGCTACGCGACTTTCCTGATGACGCCAAGATCCACTTGATTTGGTCTTCATCCATCATGATCAGGTCCAAGGGTTCCTCCTCCTTCTTGCCTTTATCCTTACCTCCCTCCATTTATCCTCTCTCTTTCAGTGTTTCCCCCCTTCCCCCATGCATGCAGGGAAGTTTAGCTATCTGATTCCATTGTCATTACACCTTTGTTATATAAAAGTATCTTAATAGAAGTATACAAGGATTGAATGTACCTTCCTCGAGGTACACATAGAAATTCTTTATCTGTTGCGTTGTAGGAATTCGTTGTGTCAACTGCAAATTATGTGATGAAAACTTCCACAATATTGTCAAGCCAAAAGTCTACTACGCGGGTGGATTTTTTGTTCACCCACTGTAACTGCTCAATCTGTACTAGAGTCCAATCTAGATGTCTAATCCAATTCATCGCGTGGTTATCCTTCAACCTTAGTATCCACTCCTGCAATAGATGTGGGAAATCACAAAAAAAGACTTCGTGCAAATCAGTAAACACGTATTTATCCAGATATTTACGTGGTGTGATTCTAGGGTTTCTATTTTATTTTTGTGCAAACTCTAGATCTTTTTTTCTCAACCAACCTTCGATTTCTACTTTTGTGGGGTTCCAAGGTCTCAACATTCCCTTCTAGTGGCTCATTGCTCTCTTCTTTTCTTCATTCTCTTCTCGCTCAATCTATCTCACCTACTCAGTCCTCTCTCATTTCTACCAACATGATAATGAAACCATTTGTTGGTTACTACTTTCCCTTACCATCTGGGTTATTGACTTAGGGTTCATGTCTTTCAAGTTTCCAACAAATCCTCTAACACTATCAGCCCTCCTGGTAAACTAGCAGGCAACACAACACACGAAATGCACTGCGCCTTCTCACCCGAGATAGCTTTAAATGGGTGGCTATAAGACTCAGGTGTTTACAACCTAGGATTGAGTATTAGATAGGGGTTTAGTGTTCAAATCCATATACTGTGAATTCATATCAATCTACTATTACTCACGGGTGTGCATTTATCCTTCACAGTTTATTTCTCGAACAACATAATCATATTCCATAACAATGTATTAACTCATTCATTAAGAATAACAATTAATTGTTGAAAGAAAAATATATATATACATGCATTCATCACATTACACAGATATTACGATGGTTCACCCCCTCCTGGGCTACGTCCACAAATATTTGGCTCTAGGCTCTTTTATTATGGTAGTTTTGCATCTCCAGTGCCTCACACTTACAATTCTCCTCAGATGGGTAAAATATTTATGAGGTGAACTAGATCGCACCAGGCTCCTCAACCTACGATCTAATCCTCAAGATCTACCTCCTTTCCTATCCTCTTATCTCAACAACTTACAAAAATGGTATATAAAAGTTAGAGTATTACCTATCGCCTATGCTCATGCGTAACTACAATATTCAGAACAACAATAAAAATAGTAACACTAATATTCTGAATAGTTCCAACCCCCTATGATACCTATGTATCTATATTTATACATTTCAGGCTCTTCATCCTTTTACAAAACATTACCAAAACCCTAACCCTATAGATGTTAGGTCTTCCTCTCATGTACGCATGATGCTCCTTCTTCCAGCTGTCTCTTTTCTTGTGCACGCTTTCTTGCATGCACGTGTGTTGTTCGTTTCCTTCCAGCTGTTACTTCAGTTTCTGCATGCTTTATTTCCCACGATCATCCTTGTTTCCACTTTGGCTTGGTTCCAACAAGTATATTGCATGGAATGATTGAACATTTTTCACAAGATAAAGAAATACCTATCATACACCGAGCTATTAACCAAGTCCACCGCAAGAAGAAAACAAATAGAGAATTTCGGCTTAGTGCCCATACATGAGATTACGATATGGACAACATCATTCTAGGTTTAGGGTCAGAGGTGAATTTCATTTTGAGAAAGACTTGGGAGATGATGGGCCAACCGAAGCTGATTTGGTCACCTATCCAACTACAACTCGCAAACCAACATAAAATTGTTCTAGTTGGAAGGCTAATTGGAGTAAGTGTTAACATTGATGGAGTGCCCAGTATTGTAGACTTTGAAGTAATAGAAATAGTAGATGTAAGTACACATTATCCAACACTGTTAGGCCTATATTGGGCATTTGATAATCAAAAAATAATATATTTAAAAAAGAGATAGATGGTATTTGAAGTAGATGATTTGAAGGTTACAATGTTGTTAGATCCCACTAAAGGACAGAGATTTTTAGAACCATCAAGGAGAAAGGAATTTGATAATCTATACAACATGACTGTGCATATGGATGATTACATAAATCCTACAATTGAAGGTGTACTTAATTGGAGGAGTATTATTTCTTGTGCGTCAGACTTAGATGAAACTTTGGAAAACTAACAACAAAGACTGCAGGAAGTATCAATGATAAAATGTGCTTGGATTACTTGTGCATTGTGATGGATTGGGACGGAGGTATATGAGCCACCAAATTTTACTGGACTAACCCCTATAGAATATTTTATCAAAGAATTTGAAATGAAAATACCATATCAACAAAGACTATTAGCCTTAGATGTCGCCCTGAAAGCGACTTTAGCTAGATGGTGGGTTGCGCACAAGGATGGAATATGAGATTGGAAGGAGTGTAAAAGGATACTTCATATTAGGTTTGGGATGGAGAATGGGTATGGCAAACAAAATTATACTGGATTAAGTCGTCCTGCAGAAAATATTACAAAGTGTATCGTGATATGGAAATCAATACCTAGGCAAGAATGGACACACCTATTTGTGCATACATGGGACACAATTCCGAAGAATTGGTACATAGAGTTGGAAGTGCGTAGAGAAACAAGAAATTTGGAAGAACTAACCAGGAACATCAAGATAACATTCATATTTTAAAATGATCCCTTGATTGATGTAACCTTGCAAGTAATCAAGAATAATTTTTTTGTATCAGAAGTCTCAATGGAACTGATACCAGTATGTAGCGCACATCAATCATCTACGACAATCAGAGAAGTGTTAGAATGTTACAATGTTTCCCAAGAATAATATAAGGATGAAGACCCTATGAACTTGCAGATACTAGAAACCAAAGGGGAGCACATAGTAGAAGGACTAGAGCTTGAGTCTTCAGTATACGCCAAGCCCTTGAAGATAAGGAATGTGAATATTGGGATATATGATAAGCCTACGTTCGTGAACATAGGACACTACGAGAGCGATGAGACAATAGAAAAGATTGCATATTTATTGCACGAATATCAAGATCTATTTCTGACCACCTTCTTAGAGATGAAAGGAATTGCCAAGGTAGATCCAGTCAGAGATTGCAGCATGGAGACAGTTGCGCGGTTCTTATTTGAGAATGTAGTTACAAGATTTGGATGCCCCAAGATACTTATGGGTGATCAAGGAATTCATCTTTGAATAAGATGATTTCAACATTGACATAAGAGTTTCATATACATCATTAGAAGAGTACACCATACCATCATCAGGAAAATGGCACAATAGAATCCTTCAATAAGATCATGGAACATGCATTGAAAAAGGTTTGCAATGTAAATAGGGATGACTAGGACTTGAATATTCCAACAGTGTTATGGGAGTATCGGACTACAAGAAATGTGAGATCGGAAGAG
>CBVK0100097346.1:0-33088 GCA_900067695.1 Picea abies
CACATTATGAAAATGAAGTTTTGACAAGGTTTTTTTTTTAAAGCTAATGAATTGTTTCCTTTGTCACAAAGATAGGAAATTTGAATTCATGTGATGTATTACACAGAAATCAGCTTAAGATCATACTTGTTCTAAGGACAATGATAGCAAATCATCTCTAATTTTACACATGATGATTTTTACTTCTTCTAAAGAAATTGATAGAAAATCCTCTTCAACATTGTAGATGATGAATTATACTTGTTCTAAGGACATTGATAACAAATCATTTAATCATTTTTACATGTTCTAAGGACATTGATAACAAATCAATGCCAAAGTGTTACTAAATTATTGATAAATTAATAAACTAATACTTTATTAATAAATTAATAGATAATTAGTTAATACATTGCTAAAGTATTACTACACTAATAATGTAATACATTAACAATACATCATTACACTAATCATATTTAAAAAACATTAAATGAACATTAAATACATTACTAAATGCATAATAAATAAATAATACATTTAATTAAATTAAAATAAAAATTGTTAAATTATTATCATTAAATTCTTATAATTTAAATGATATTTTAATTATTATTTTCTTATTATTATAAAATAAAACTTAATACAAATAACCTTAACTTTAATAAAGTCATAACCCTACTTTTAAAGGGAATAACTCTAACCCTAACAAGAGTGACAACTTTCCTTTAATTAGTGTCGAAGACATTTTGAGCTTGTATTGATATGTATAATATTGTGAAAAAACTTTTATTTACATGCATAATGCATAAAATGCATCAATAAATACATGACATTATTATCATAAAACACACTTCATATTTATAAATATTGTTGTTTATAACTCATTTGAACTTGTATTTATATTTATAATATTGTGAAAAACACTATTTACATGTATAATTTTACAAACACTATTATTATAACAAAAAAAACTAAACATATATTAATTTTAACTCTTAAATTGTAAATAGATAAATTAATACATACATGTCAAAGTATTACTAAATTACTCATAAATTAATAAATAAATACATTATTAAAAAAATATTAGGTTATTAAAAAATTAATACCTTATTAATTAATACATTGCTAAAGTATTACTATATTAATAATACACTATTATATTAATAATACATTAAATTAATTAATAAATATATTACTATTAAAAATATCAAATTAATTAATAAATATATTAATATAGTGTCCATACATTAAAACAATGATAAAATATTTTTTTTTTATTGAAACCGCGACTGAGGGGCTACACCAACCCTTAACATGGTTGGCTTAACAACACACTCCGTCCAACCCTTAACATGGTTGGCTTAACAACACACTCCGTCACCTACTGTCCTACACCTCAAGGACAACATTGATAAAATATTAATATAGTAATAAATAATATATTAAATTAAATTAAAACTAAAAGTATTAAATTATTATCATTAAATTATTATTATTTAAATTATCTTTTTATTATTATAAAATAAACCTTAATACAAATAACTTTAACTTTAATACAATCATTAATTCTAATAGAAATAACACATCTTAATTTATATTTATATTTTTAATACTTTGAAAAACACTTTTTACGTATATAATTTTAATATCAATATTATTATATCACAAAAATAAAACATATATTAATTTTAACTCTTAATTTTTAAATAAATAAAAATTAAACATTATAAATTATGCTGGTAGAGTGAGACTTACATACAACGACCAAATAGATGGATTTTTCCCTTTGGTTGCTGCAGTTCAAAGTCCTTGATCTCAATGTACTTGATCTCGCTAGCTAGCTTCCACAGCGATACCTTTTCATCTAATAGATTTGTAGGCTCCTAATAGATTTGTAGGCTCCTTTTTTTACAATCCATTTGCACGAGAAAAAGCCAATCAGTGTATTAAGCATAAAATCCATTTGCACCAGAAAAAGCATTCCTGTGGTACTTCACAGTTAAGTGAGATTTATCCTCAAATAATAAGTATTCCAAACCTATTTTCCCAGTCACATGATATCACACCAATAGGAGTAGGTGAAGATAGATCAATAACAATATATCAAATTTGATGAATTAAACTATTTATAAATTGTCCCTTGTGTTGAAACGAAACTTAACACGGAACTTAAAACTTGTGGACGAATTATTTGTAAGTCCATAATCACTGTGGAAGAAAAAATTGGCATTACCAGTGTATCATCGTTTTTAACCCACTACTTTAAATGTTAATATATCGTTGATAAAACCGTGACATTACAATCACACAAAAACCAGAGTGAATTTACTTATAAGACTCCTCGTGCATTCGATAGTATGACTGGTGGATTTAATTGTATCCTTACTCAGAATTTGGGGATGGCATAGTTCGCATCAGAGTTTGGGGATCACAACCAAGGTTCTCTTGATTATACTACCCTCTTGCGCCTAGTCATGCCATTACCCATATTCCTTTACGTGGAAATCATGATATAAGAGTATTGTGATCAATGGAGATGGCAGATTAATTCAATTATTTTTAACTAATAAAAAAAAATTAAGATATCCATGAGAAATAAATACATACACCGTTCCAAGGAAGCATGCGATGTAGTGAACCCTGGAGAGAAAGGATTGAAACGCTCCGCTGAGGATTGAGCATGACATTCATCATGCATCTAGCTTAACCACCCCTGTGTTAATTGAAACGCTTTACGTGGCAACGCTTACGCTTTACATCCATAAATCCGTATTCATTGTTATTCATATAATTAAATATGTTAATAATGCTTAATCAATTAAACATGACAATCAATAGTTAGGGCAGTAATTCCTTAATCAATGTAAAAAAGTAAATAAGGAAACCCTGTGTATTCATAAATGTAAGGAAGTTATGAAATTAAATTTCATTCATTGATTTGGGACGACAACGAAGAATATGTCAGCATCTTTCATTGTTGACCATAAGATTAAAATTTATGATTAAAAGGTTGATTAGTCCATCTATTCCCATAAGGAGACGTCTATCGGCATAAGTAATTTTTATTACTCAAATAATATTAATATTAATTCAAGCTCCGGGAACAACTCAATTGACATATATCGTGATATGAAATATTATGTTCCATAAGGTTTTGAGTTCAAATCCCATCTATTCCCATAGGGAGAAGTCTATCGGCATAAGTAATTTTTATTACTCAAATAATATTAATATTAATTCAAAGCTGGGGGAGATCCGCCAGGGGGCTTGCCTTGAATAATTTTGGATATGAGCTGGATTATTATCTGGGAGTCTCCTTCTATGATTAGCCTATGGTACTGGTGATGAACAGCAGTTTGGAGGCCTCTCACCAGGCCTATGAGCTCTGGAACGTTGTTTGTGTTTTCACCCAAAAACCCCGCAGTCAAGTGAATGACCTTACCCAAATGGTTCCTGAGAACAGCTCCGAAGCCGGCCGGTCCCGGGTTTCCCCTGGACGCCCCATCAAAGTTGAGCTTGAAAACATCAGGTGGAGGTGGGGTCCAACGCATGGGACTGTTGTCTTTCCCATTTTTGGACTTCCCTTGAGGTTGCGGGCAAGTTTGCAAATTCCAGCCTTCTAGACTGGTCTGTTCCTCGGGCTTGCATTGCGCATCTTCGTGAGACCAATGCTGGCTATGAATGGTTTCTCGGATGAGCTTCTTGACTCTTTCCCATGTATTATTAATTTATGTTTTTTTTTTACTTTATTAACACATGTATTATGAATGATTTATTATGAATGATTTGATAAAAAATCATTTTAATAACAGATCGATTGTTAATTTTTTACACGGAAACAATTTTACATTCAAATAAACGAATATCATGTGAACTTAAAATAGAGCATGATGACTATTATTTTTACAAAAATCTAATTTCTCTCATACATATTTTAACTACATATTTTAACTTGCATTAGATTTTCAATCATCATGGTAGTGAGTTCAAATCAGTGAAATCAATCAACCAAGGGTCTCCATTTTATGTATTGTATTTCAAATTGAATTATACTTTATATATAAAGTATCATTTTTGTTGCTTCTTAATGGTCATACATATATATGTATATAAAATTTGCATTAGATTTTCAATCATCATCATGGTAGTGAGTTCAAATCAGTGAAAGCAATCAACTAAGGGTCTTCGTCTTCATTTATGTATTGTATTTTAAATTGAATTATATTTTATATATAAAGTATTATTTTTGTTTTTTTTAATGGTTTTTATAGGGAGTTTATATATATTGGAAAATAAAATGAACATTAAAGAAAAAAGTAAGATGGGTATGAGTCAAATATAAAAGGATACCAACTAACAGATACTATAAAGTGGTATTGACTTCATAAGTAGTAGAAGTGGCAGTTTGATTTGAGACTCTCGAAGGGAGATGGGGATAGCTTAGAATCTTCTATGTTAAAGTGTCAAAGAAGGTCGCATGCATACTTAGATTGGGAAATAAAAATTACTTGCTTGGTTTGTCATACTTGGAGGCCAAATAAATATTTCAAACATTCTAAGTCTCTCATTTCAAATTGCTTCTTAAGGATGGATTTAACATGGTTTAAAAATTTAGATTCACTACCAATAAGGATAAGGTCATCAACATAAAAGACAAATATTATAATATTACTTCCTACTTTCTTTCTTGGTCATAGTTATGATGATAATATGTTAGAAAACAAATTGGCAAATATATCATTATGGTTGACTATAGATATAATCAGATTTGTAAAATTTCATAGAGTGGAGAGGATCCTAGTTAATTTATTTGTGCACATAGAAACATTCATATCTTATAACAGTACATGTGTTGCTTTAACATCAATTCAAACCCCATATGGAGGGAAACATGAAGGCATCTAGAAATCACTAAATTTATTCAAATAGGCATACACACATATTCCTAGAGTGTATGCACATTCCTTAAATTCACAATAAGCATGCATTCATATTGCAATGATTTTGGGAAGCAACTTTATGCACTAGGCGTCAACCTATGAGTTTGAAACATGGTGATTTGTAAAAGAGGGACTTATATCCCACTCACTTCATCAACACAAATACTATGACCAAGTTTATTTATGAACTTTGTCTCTCTATTGCCAGTTATGTCTAGAGGTCTTTTATCTTTGGTGTAAATTGCATACCAAATCACTTATTGACTTCAAAACTTACGTTCTTCATGTAGTTCTAAGTGCAAACTAAACTCTGTCTCCCAAATGAATACTAGGCGTACGTACTCTATGTAGCCTACACATAGTTCAATCAACTAGCAAAGTACTAATAATCTTGTGTGTGAGTTTTAGACTCTCGTTTTTATTTCCAACTAAAAAATAGAGTATGATTTTTACAACTTATCAATCTAGCATTCTAATTTTTGAATCGGGAAACAAGGCATGACGGTGCGAACATTTATGTTCTCTGAATGATCATCACTACTCTACAAACACACAAATGAGTCTTTGAACATTGAGAAACAAATTACATATATTTAAATAGGGAATGACAAACCCAATGAAGAGCCCACCACATTTTTTCCACGCAGAGAACTCACCTAGCAATTGTGTATGGCCTATGTTCTCAGTTAAATTGCAGAAAATCAATTAGATGAAAGGGATACTAGTGTGCGTTCCAATTTTGGGACCAAAATTGTCTTTTTATAGAACTAAAAAGACGCACAACCCTTTACTATTTTATTCTCAATTCCAAGGCAACTACACGTTCTCTTGTTTATTCAACAATCATTTCCTTAATTAGATGAAATGGATACTACTGTGCGTTCCAATTTTGGGACCAAAATTGTCTTTTTATAAAACTAAAAATAAGCACAACCCTTTACTATTTTATTCTCAATTCCAAAGCAAGTACACGTTGTCTGTTTATTCAAGAATCATTTCCTCATTGGTCTCCTCGCTAAAATATATACAAACATTCTTATTTGAATATGTGGTTTCTTAATCACCCAGAATACCTTCACATAATATTTAGTCCAATTTCAAAATAAATATATATATATATAGGTTTTGTTATAATTCTCTAACGATCCAAGGTAACTATTCTTCAATTTTGCCAAGGGAAAAACATTCCAACAAATATCAAAAGAATTATGTTTCAATTTTCAACCATAATCATGTAATGTCATTGTTTCCAATATTGATAGGACCATTCACTTTTCAAATGAGGATCAACAATGGAAATGTCATTGATAAAAGAATGACTGTGGGTATGCATGTCAATGAAGAAATATAACAATTATTGGTTTGTGATGTCTTTTAACCATTAACCATTGAACATTTACTTTGTGTACATGGTTGTAGAATTTAATTTTAATGCAACTCACCTATGAAGGATACCCATGTCATAGTATGAAACTAAATTTTCTATTGTCCAAAGTTTGTACCATTACAAGTTCAACAAACACATACTGTAGGATAGAGATCGACTTGAGTTAATTATTCAACTATTGGACAATTCAATGCTAGAGAATGAAAATGTAAACCCTTCATATTCTTGAGGATCCTTATGGTCTCAATAGTGGATTAATTACTAAATTCTAGGGCTGAGAATGGAAATGATGAAATTATAAAAGAAAAACGTAAAACTGAAAAAGATGTTGAATTTTTACACCCATAAAATAACTAAGTAACAATTTAATATGAATAAGATTAATATCAAATTCAATCCACTAAAATAGAGTGAAGTCCATATTGTAGACAAAATCAATCACATAATAGACACATTAACTTTAAATTATCAATTAGGTAAATTTTTAAGGATTCATACTTATGGTAAAATGTATAAACTATGACTAATCTTACTCATTCTTAAAATACCAACCATAAAATGTTTGGCAATATTTTTAGTAAAAATATTCAAATTTTCTTTAAATTTTTGTCTTTTTTTAGAGAAAAATACTTATATAGTGTAGAATTTGGGCAAATCATCATAGAAAAACGGAAATTGGAGAATCTTAAAGAAAAAAAAAAAAAACAGGAAAATTAGCATATGGGATAAATTTAGTCCCCAAAATTTTCCATGCTAGAAACCCAAATGAGAAAACTAGCTTTGAAAGATGGTTGAGCTCTCATTTCAACAATCTCTTGTACAATGTAGATCTTAGCTACCCATGCATCTTTCTCTCTTGGCCATACAAAATCCCTTTGAGAGTGAAAATAATGGAAGAAATAAAGAGAGTTGGGGGAATGTGAAGGCAAAGAGTAATGACCCTTCATTTCCCATTCCTAGACCTCTTCTCTTCTCCTCTACTATTTTTCTTTGTTCATTTATTTCTTTTATTTTTTCCCCTCTTTTTCACTCATTCCCTTTTACATTTAAATTGTCTTTTATATAGTTTATTAACCTTTCTTTATTTTCAAAATACCTTGTACGTTCTAAGTCTTATAACTAGATCCATTTCAAATCACATGGGACAATATATAAGAAGATACCAAAATCACTAACATCATTTACCTTTTTCATATTTAGAAAAATAAGTGATTAAAGGACCTACAAAATATGATTCAAAGCATCCTTCAAATTAAACCTAATTATTTAAATTTCTTGAAAAAAAAATGAAACCTCTAGGATGGTTCTTCTTACCATATATTTCTTAGTAGTTTTTCTTAATACCCATAATATTCCTTGTTATGTGCACTATTCATTGTAGGTGAGAGACTATGTATTCATCTCTTTGGTTTTTCCCATGTTTCCCTAATAGGTGGTTGTGAATTGTGGGACACATGTATTAGTATTTTGAGAAACTATAATTAGTGGCTTAAGAGGAAAGATCATATAATTATCCTAGTCATCATTCATTTACAGGTTTTTTTTATCACCTACCTCAAATCTCTTTGATTTCAATATCTATCTCATTATGGAGTTTGGGTTTGTAGGATTTCAATTTTAAGTAGAAGGAAATCTCCCTAAGCTTATGATAAGGGATTCAACAACTATAAAGTGTTGAGAAGGAACGTTTCCTCAGCTTGTGATAATGGATTCAACAACTATACTAAGTGTTGAGAATGAACATTTCCCTAAACTTATGATAAGGGATTGAACAACTATACAAGTATTGAGAAGAGTGGTATGGTACACTAACAAATGGAACAATTTGTTCTAGAAGGTCTTTAAAAGAATCACCTTGAAGAAGACATGTTTTTGTCATTAAGAATGATAAAAATTCCTTATAAGATAATAGTATATCTTAACAAATAATGATAAAATTGCATATGGTTGGAAACTCAAATGATATTGGATAATATAGTTTGATAACTTTTTTAGTTAAAAAAACTCTAACTTAATGTGAAAACAAGAAAAGATGTTCTAATCCATAAAAGATAATGAGATTCTAAGCAACTTTGTCATGAAAAAAAAATAAAAATGGTAGACATTCTAATCTACCCAAGAAGGTGATCTACAGGAGAAGGTGACCACACAAGCCATAGCTTGGCTTCTAACCAAAAACTCTCCTTAGGGGCGCAAATCTGAACAGGGGCGCACCATTAGTTTGGGTGACCAAGCAAAGGGGGATCCAGACCGGGGTGACCTAAGAGTGGCCAAGAGGTTTTGCTGATATCAGAGTGACCTCTCTGGATTAGTGGGAGAAGCCCAGTGAAGACATGGAAGAGGGTGCACTCACTTCATTCCCACAAAGATTCATAGGGATGATTTTAAGGATGAAAATTTATTTTAAATTCTAGAAACCTTGGTGAATGTTACTAATCCTTCATATGCCAACTATAAATTATTGGTGATATTTTTGTAAAAATATTCAAATTTCTAGGGATTTTATATAGTTTTTATAAAATTTTGGCGATTTTTAAGGTAAAATAATTAAGGTAAAATAATTTTATCCTATAGAATTTGGGTGAATCATTTTTAAAATAGTGAATCTTGATTTTGGCAAAACCATGGAAAATTAGCCGATGAGCAAAATTTAGCCCCTAAAATCATCCTTGACAAAGAAGAAACCAACAAGGGTGCAAACCCCAGTTGGTGTGCCCTCCCTTCTGCCTCAGAAAACTCAAAGGAAATGATTTTCTCTTTGCAAGAGTGTCTAGATAATGAGATAAGCTTTCTCTTAGAGGTCGAAGCATGGAAAACAGATTCACCAAGAGGCATCCATGAAGGAAGGTGCACTGGTTATTCTTCAAAAACCCTAAAAATGAAATTGTCGTGAATGTAAAATGAAAACTCGGAAAAGAAAACAACCAAGACACATAGCTTTAGAAGAAATGGTAAGAATGATTTATTTTAGTCCGGGTGCACCTTATATACCAAGGGAACCATTTTTTTACATATATTTAATTCATCATCAAAAGGTGAAGAAGTGTTGCACCTAGGTGATTAACGTGTGCGCCCTAGGTGGGCATTCCCCTAGGTGGCCTCCTTGTCCCAATTCCTTCATGTTTAGATCTTGAAGCGTCACGGATTCCATGAGAAGATGCAGAAACTTGTTGTGAAATACATCAGTTTTGGTCCGCTTTTCCTGAGCTGGAGTTTGGCCTTGGCAGGCTACCATATATGAAGTGTAAGTCTGGTGTCTTGTAGAGAGACTCTGAGTGTCCAGTATAGTGTCTTTGTCCAATGGAAGTTGGAAATCAGAAATGTTTCCCACTGGATGAGTGATGGTGATTGGTTCTTCCAAGAGGGAAGGCTCAAACAAAGTTATTTACATTAATGATATTGTGGATTCTTAGTTTTGGTGATAGATCCAACATATATGCATTTTCTCCAATCTTGTCGAGTATGTATACAAACCATATCTGATTGGTAGAAGCTTGTGATGGTGTCATTTGAAGTGCTTCTTATCCAAGCGTAACCAGACTTGATCCCCTAGTTGAAAGGCCATGAAGGTTCTGTGTTTGTCATGGCGTTGCTTGGCATGATCTTGGGTTGCTTTGAGTGCTTGTGTGACTATACTGTGGTGTTGTGCAATTCGTTGGAGAAATCGTTGAGCTAACAGTTTTTCCTATTGTTGATGGAAGGTACCTTGAGGAGCCCAAGTGAGTGGAAGCTCGGTTTGAGATGCTGGTTGGAAGCCCAAGCAGACTTGAAAAGGTGAAAAGCCTGTAGAAGAATGTGTTGCCTTTTTGTAGCTATGTTGGAGAATGTGTAAGTAATTGTTCCATTGTTTGTTGTGCCCAAAGTGAGTTCGAAGAGAATGCACGAAGACTTTGTTGACAACCTCTATTTGGCCATCCGTTTGAGGATGTGATGTAGTATAAAACTTGAGGTGGCACCCCAATAGAGCCCCTATGGTCTTCCAAAATCTACTGAGGAAGCGAGAATATATGTCTGATATGATACTGCTTGGGAGGCCAAAATGGGGCCAGACATGATGTAAATAGAGTTCCTTTATTTGCATTGTTGTAGTAGTCTTTGTGCATGGGACAAAAAGTGCCATTTTGTTGAAGAGGCACACCACTACCCAGATTACATCATGTTTCTTTTGGGTTGTTGGAAGTCCACTTAAGAAGTTCATTGAGATTAACTCCTAAGGCCGAGAAGGAAGTGGCAGTGGTTGATACAACCCATGCTTACGGTTGGATGGCTTGGATTGTGAGCATAAGGCACAAGCTATGATAATGTTTTCAACTCGAGGCTACATGGAAGGCCGATGAAAATGGCACTACAGATGTTGCGTGGTCTTTGTGGTTCCGAAGTGGCCTCCATAGGCTGAAGAATGTGCTTCCCTGATGAGAAAGAGGTGGTCTTCTGACTATGGAATGCGTAGAAAATTCAAATTATATAGCCACTCATCCCGAATAGTGTAGTCTAGGAAGGGGGTATGATTGATCACTGTGGGGCTTTGAAAATCTTCCCAAATCTCTCGAAAGTCGGTGTAAATATCATAATGATCTTTCCATGTGTCATAAGTAGCACAACGTGATTCTAGAATGGAAATAACTGGAGTGGGAGGTCACCTTAGAAAATCAACCATTTTATTAGAAGTGCCTTTCTTGTGTCTGATGACTAAGTGAAATTGTTGAATGTAGGAGGCCCATTTAAGGTGCCTTTGTTCCCGAATATTTGATTGAGAGTTGATGAAAATCAAAGGGTGGTGGTCGGTATGCAAAATGGTTTCTTTACCCAACAAATAATGCCTCCATTGTTTGAGTGATTGCACGAGACTATAAAATTCCTTTTCATAGGTACTATAATTTTTCTTTGCCTTTGACAGGGTTTTAGAGTGGTAAGAAATGGGGTGTCCTCCATGTTTAAGTACGACACCAACAGCATATTGTGAGGCATCAAACTCAATCTCAAAGGGTTGGGAGAGGTCTGCCAGATGTAAAATAGGGGATGAACAGAGGGCATCTTTGAGCTAAGCAAAGTGAGTAGTTTCTTCTTTGGTCCAGATGAATGTAGAAGAAGTATTTGAGAGGTGATGCAAAGGTCAAGCAAGATTTGAAAAAGAGGGAATGAAATTATGATAGAAATTGATGCCACCAAAAAAAAAATTTCAACTCCTTAGCTGAAGAAGGTAGAGGCCATTGCTTCAATTCTTGGAAGTGAGTTGGATCTGGTTGAATACCCTCTGAGATGAACACAAAGCTGATATAGGGGACTGAAGTCTAACCAAAATATGATTTCTTCTCTTTGACTTGCAACTTGTGTTCTTGGAGAATTTGGAGAACTTGTCGGACATGTTTCATGTGAGTGTCCCATGTCTGACTAGAGATGAGAATGTCATCTAAGTAGATGACCATAAATCAACCCAAATATGCTCTGAATATGTCATTTATGAGCCTCATGAAAGTGGTTGGGGCATTGGTGAGACTGAAAGGCATGAATTTCCACTCAAAAGGACCAAATTTGGTCTTGAACGTTATTTTCAAAAAATCATCTGGGTTCATTCGAACTTGATGGTAGAGGGATGTCAAATCCAATTTAGTAAACCACTTATCTCCTTGGAGGGTGTCGAGTAGTTCCTCAATTCGGGGAAGGGGGTAATGGTATTTTATTGTGGCTTTGTTCAAGGCTTGGTAATAAGTGACAAGGCACATTTCTGAGGTATCTCATTTAGGGATGACAAAGGAGACAAAAGCACAGGGAGAAGATGCAGGTTGGATGTGGCCAGAGTTGATGAGTTTGGTCAGTTGTCTTTCCATTTCCTTTGTTTTTGTTGGGGCCAACCGATAAGTAGGGGCGTTAGGTAAGGTAGATCGAGGGATGAGATAAATGAAATGGTCAATGTGGTGGGAGGGTGGAAGTCCCTCTGGAGGTTGAAATACCTCTGTGAACTCATGGAGGAGGGGAGTCATAGTTTCAGGAATAGGGTGCGTTGTATTGTTTGGTGTTATTAGGCACACCAAATAGAGAGAGACGCATTGGTTTAAGTGTATATGCAAGATTTTTTCTTTGGTAGAAGGGGGTTTTGGTTTTGATGTAGTTAAGATATAAGTGTGGCGTTCTTTGGTAATTTTGTAATAGAGGGATTTGGATAGATATATAGCATTTATTTGGGTTTGGTATGGGATACCAAGAAGAAAATCTGCACAATCCAAGGGGGAGACATCACAGAGGACAGTTTCTTTGAATTGGCCTATGGTGAAAGTGACCAGACAACACTTAGAAACTAGGAGGCGAGGGCCATCCTTTTGGACCCATCTGAGTTGATAGGGTTGTAGATGTGGAGTGGTGACAAGATTAAGGTTGTTGACAAGGGCTTGAGACACCTAATTTTCTTGGCTTCCATTGTCCATAATTAGTAAAGCCAAGGTGCTTTTGATTTGGCAGTTATGGGTGAAGAGGGGTTGGGTGGATGAGTTCGAATGTTGTTGGGTCATTAGAATCAACGAGGGATCTACTTATGTGGGATTGTCTAGAGGAACTTCTTTGGTATATTCTAATTGGAAAGGCGCAGTGAGATCAGTGAGTAGAGTTTTGTTGGTTTTTAGATTTTGGAGGATTCAACAATCTGATGAATTGTGTGAAGTAGTTTTATGGAATGATCACCAGGGTGTCCTTGTCGTTGTATTGGGTGTGGGGTTTTGAGTCCGAGGAGGTGGAAAGTGAGCTGAGGGATGGTAGTTGGATGGTTGAGAGGTGGGGGGTTGGTGAAAGGGAGGGACTGAGGAATACAACCTCTAGGAGAGACCTTCCTTTCTATAGCCAAAGATCTATGAAATGTTTGATCTAAAGTTGGATTTTCAAATAGCTCTACCTCTCGACGGAATTGAATTAATAAACCAACCAAAAATTTTAATATGAGTACCTCTTTTGGATCTGGAACATGAAGTAAGAGGTGCATATTGTAGAAGAATTCTATGTATCCTTTCACTCTTTGTGAAGGAGTTGTTGAAGTTGGTGCCATTTGATCGATAAGGATTACACATACCCAGGTGGGTCGAAGAAATTTCTCAAAGTTTCATAAATTTGATCCCAGGTTTCGATGGGTTGTGAAGTAGAGGATTCTGGAGCATTCCCAATCTCTATCACAAATGTGGTCTTCTCTTGCTCCTAAACCCACCAAGTTTGTGCTGGTCCTTCTAATTGCATGGCGAAAATTTGGAGTTTTCTTTCCTTGGTAAGGCCTGGAAATGTATTGAAATAGGTGGATAGGATATGGATACAAGAACACACCATTTTACCATTGGTTTTCCCAACAAACTTGGGTAGTTGGATTCGAGTCTCCAACCAAAATGGATCTAGATTATTTTGTTGTTACATTTTGAGCAGCTCATTGAGGACGGAGGCAAGATCTTGGATAGGATTTGATGTGTTGGAATCTGAGGCGACTACCAAAGGATGTTTGTATGGGGGCATTGTCAGGCTAGATGAAGAGAAAAGGTTCCCCTGGGTTGCAATGCTGAACAGTGGACTCTATTTTGAGAACAGAGGACTCAAAACCCTAAGGCAACAAAGCTGGAACTTGTCTAGAGGGAGAGATCTGTATTGTTTTAGACCTATGGAGCTCCTCTCTATGGAAATGGAGATGTGGGCGCCCTTGGGGCTTACGATATCTATGGATCTTCTTGCATAAAATGGAAACCCCAAAATGGGCAAACTCTAGATTATTTCATGAAACTCCCCCCTGAAAAAATTGGCTCAATCTTCAATATCAAAAGCTTTTCCATGGATCTTGAGGATGTGATACCAATTGATCTTCCCAAGAAGGAAATATATAGGAGAAGGTGACTATGCAAGCCATAGCTCATCTTCTGACCAATAACTCTCCTCAGGGGCACACCATTAGTTTGGGTGACCAAGCAAATGGGGATCCAAATCGGGGTGACCCAAGAGTGGCCAAGAGGTTTTGATGATCTTAGAGTGACCTCCAAGGATTAGTGGGAGAAGCCCAGTACAACCATGGAAGAGGGTGCACTCACTTCATTCCCACAAAGAAGAAACCAACAAGAGCGCAAACCCCAGTTGGTGCACCCTACCTTCTGCCTCAGAAAACTTGAAGGAAATGATTTTCTCCCTGAGAGAGTGGCTAGATAATGAGATAATCTTGCTCTCAGAGGTAGAAGCATGGAAAACAGAGTCACCAAGAGGCATACATGAAGGAAGGTACACTCATTATTCTTTAGAAACCCTAAAAACGAAATTGTCATGAATGTAAAATGCAAACTCAGAAAAGAAAAGAACCAAGACACATAGCTTGAGAATAAAAGGTAAGAATTCTTTATTTTAGTCATGGTTCACCTTATATACCAAGGGAACCATTTATTTTACATATATTTAATTAATCATAAAAAGGTGAAGAAGTGTTGCGCTTAGGTGATTGACTTGTGCGCCCTAAGTGGGCGTTCCCCTAGGTGGCCTTCTTAGCCCACATTCTAAGCAACTTTGTCATGAAAAAAACAAAAACAAAAAATGGTATAGAAATTTCAATTAATATGTTTTTCACATTTCCTTTAATCAATCTATTACTCATGTGTGAATGTTTTGTGTATCAAGAATAAATAATTTTTAAATAAACTTATTAAATTGTTGTAAGTTGTAACCAACCAAAGTAAGAACTTAAAACAAAATCTTGAGATTTTTTTGAGTTGAGGCTAACCCCAATGAAAATGACACAATAATGTTAATAACAATATTTTTTAATTTTTAAATAAACTTATAAAAATGTTGTAAGTTGTTACCAACCAAAATAAGAACTCAAAACACAACGTTGATATTCTTTTTGGCTGAGGCTAACCCCAATGAAAAGAACATGATAATGTTAATAATAATAATTCAAAGAAGTGATCTTGTTAGTCCCTACCATAGGCATAGAGGGACTATAGTGATCGATAAGTCATTGACTACATATTAGTTTGTCCTTTGACCAGAAATATTTGCATAATACCTATTGTTGGAGCCAGGGAATTAAAAGCATATATTTTTATAGAATAAATAGTATCATATATGTATTGATCTGATTGGATAAGATATTTGAGGTGTTATTGTCGGCTTCGCTATTCCCAATGTTTTATATGGAAACACATCCAAACTTTTTCTCGTATACAGTATTTGTCAATCATATATTTTTCCTTTGTATTGCTTGAAGGTGGATTAATTCTAGCATTAGTTTGAATGTTTCTATTATCATTTTCTGGTAGTTGAACATATTCATAAGTTTTCATATGTACTAAGCATATAAAAATGTTTTTCTATCCAAGATTTATAGTGATTATGAATTCCAAGGTTTATAACATCCTTGGTGGATGTATTTTTGTTGAAATATATTGACACTTGTTTTGAGATGCCTTAATAGGCCTGACAGCTAAAATGTTTGCATGAGGCAACATCCTCCAACAGGCCTGACAAATTAAATTTTCTTATACTGTGAGGTCCTTAGACAACCTGACAACCTTAAATGATTATGTAAATACACTTCTCTATGTACATTCTTCCTCGAAATTTTCAATATAGTAACTCAAGAGCCATTGTATGTTTCATCCTTCTTCTGCCTTTTCACTACATTTTCATAATCGTTGAAGCCATATAAATTGTTTACTAGTTTGGTGACTTCTTCTTCTTTGTTGGTTTCTCGGTTCCTACTTATTGTCGTTTAGTTCGTGATTTGACCTGTGGTTCTGCATTTCAGCATTTTGGAGTAAGTTTCAATGCCATAGTTTCATTTTATCTGTTGAGTGTTTGCAGTCTACAAGTAAGAAAGTTTTTTTATTTGTGGTGGCATGGTTCTCATATGTTTTCAGTTCCTTCTATTCTTGGGCTACAGTTTGTAATCGTTGGGGATACATATGTTTTTTATTGGGTCGGTGGTTCTTGTTGGTTCGTTGGTTCATGGGTTGTTGGTTCTGTTTATTTGGCTCAGGTTTATGCTCTGGGTCCCTAGGGGTGAAGTTCAACCTATTTGTGCTTTCTCTTTGTCTCGTTATTGTTTTTTTCTTTTGTTTTCTTCGGCCTTAGGGTTGGGGTCCAATGGTAGTGGTTGGAGATTTTATTTTTTTAATTTTTTTTCGATTATTATTGTTTTTTGGGTTGCCTCGCGGTGTTGAACCCCTACATCTAGAAGTCAAAATGAAGTTGTATTATTTCCCCTTTCTATCAAGGTCAATATCTATTATTTTATGAGATTTTGTTTGTGCTTCAGTGATGGCATGAGGATTCCATGTGAAATTGCAATATCCATTGTTTTTTGGTTGGAATAAAGCATATGAAGGGTACATTTATAGACTGTGTATGGTCAGATGTGTCGATCTGACATTACATGTTCTTTCTCCTCTACACATACTATTGTTCGCACGATACAATTTATGTTGTGCTTGAGGTATGATATGTAAAACAAAGATTCAACAAGATCTTATTTGGATGCTTGGAAGCATGTGTGTGTAGTTTTCCAAGGAAAACAAAAAAACTTGTATCATGGGCACAACAATTTGTGTAGAGGATAAAGAACATGTATTTCCATCAGTGGAGGAATATATGAATAATTTTCCATAGAAAACCGGAAATCGTTTAGCTACAACCATGCAATTGCATGATGTTTTATGGCTTGTAATATCTTTTGGGTAGGGAAAAAAAATTACATGTTTACAACCATGGACGGAGAAGCACAAAGGTTCATGTTTCTACCTATATTATAGACTGTTCGTTCAGTCTATTTTATTGTATGTACATATTTCTTGTCCTCCCCTGCACACTAGCTTCCATTCATGTTCATTGTGTTTTTTGAGTTCCCACACTAAAACAAACAGAATAGTTGGAGAAAAGGAGGGAGTCTTAACTGCATCGGTTGAAGAGGATATAGAAAGGTTCATTCTTGTGTTGTTATTTCATATTGTGTTGTTTTATATTTCATTTATGGTCTGTATATGTGTTCACCTAGTTTATTATATGTACATGTTGCATGCCTTCATACATGGTAACATATCTTCATAACATTCCTTCTTGCATACTAACCTGCTTCATGTCCATTGTCTTTTCACTGCATTGGTACATATAAACAAACATAATAGTTGGAGATGGTGATGGGATCTTTGGCAGATATGTTGACCTATTTCTATTTATTTTAGATGTATGTCTTCATACTAAATTGCCTTCATGTCCATTGCATATTCGACGTTGTTTCCTTGGAAAAAACAGGTTGCTTGGACAAGGAGATGAATTGTTATGTCAAACAACAAAGGTTTCTGTGGTACAATCTTCTAAAATGTATACCAAGTGTTGTGGTAAATTAAATATACAAAGTGGGTGGGGGAATATAATATTAAAGTTAAAAACGATGGCTTGGCTACAATGGGCCTTTCTGCCCCCCCTATTTCTACTTTTTCCATTTTCTATTATCCCTTTTGTTTTCTAATTCATATACTTAGTGTGCTTTCCAAAAATGCTTTGGTGCGTCAGTTGTTTGACTAACAATTTAACATCTGTGGTCTCTCTTCTACCTTGTTCCATAGTTTCCTACTTTCTCGATTATCGCTGTCAGGTTGGCAGGTTGAATATTTCTCCCCTTCCTTCCGGGGGTATGCAATATACAACTTGGCCATGGTGCCCCGCCTTGGCGATATACAACTTGGCCATGGGGTATGCATATTATCATTCACTTTAGTTTTTCTTGTTCAAAAATTGTGACCGGGTTTAGAGTTGTAACATCCAAAGTACTATCAATAGAGGGATTGAACATCAACTGAACTATAAAATTGTTCTTCGGGGACATAATGGTCATCTATAGCACCTACTTGGACAAGGAAAACAAAAGTAGATCCATCATGCATGCTGACATGACATACAAGGAAGCCATGATGACAGTGACACTAACTGTTCCTCCACAACTTGTCCAGAAAGATGCATAAAAGATATTGTTGCGTAATGGGATATCCATTACAAATTTTAATATATTTCCCAAAACAATATATGACTGTGGTGATTGCGATCGAATTATTTCGCTGAACGAAACAAGCATTGTGGAAAAGAAATTGATGTTTGTTCAGAATATTGTTTCGTACTGGACTCGACTATCAACCATCTTGCATAGAGCACTGATATTTACCCAATTGGAATGATTGGCACAGATATCACATTGGCGAGAAAACTTGTCTCGAAACACATTCTCCATTTAAAGGATGGAGACTCAGAGAGCGACAAGGCAATGGTACCTATTTTCATATTCACTTTTGTCCTTTACTTTCAAATGTGCATGTATGTCGGGTAAGTTACACAAATATTGCACTGTTCCATTGTTACATCCCCCAAAAAATAAAATATTTTGAAATTTAAATTTGCTGGAAATTTATTCCATTTTTAGTAAATTCGAATTTGGAAATTTTTTTCCATTTATGGAAATTCTGAATTTCGAATTTGATAATTGTAATTAATTATTATGACTGTTCGGCAGAGATCTGATTTGACTCAACTAACTATTTGACTATGACACTTGTATAAAAACAGAATATTTTATATTGATTGCAGGAGGATAAATGGAACAACCATGTTAAAATCAGTTGACCATGACTCCATGAGTGGGGAACATGTTGGAAATACCTCTAGGCTGATTGTTACAAGTGGAAAATCAGATATTTGGCCATTGGCAACCCCTAAAAATCAGGGATTTAGAAAGCTGCGAAAATTCCCAAGTAAGGGAAAAAAGACCTAGGCAAATTGATAAATAACATATGTGAGGAGGCAGGACATTGCCAAGTATGCTAGGGAAGGAGACTATTGATTTACTTGTTGTTATGAACACTACTTGAGTGTGAGGCAAGGGAAAAACTGTTGCAGCTGTATGCCATTGCTGAGGAGAATTTTTTTCAAGTTCACCCTCATGGATTCATGGTCAGGCTAGGGGGTGAATCAGGCAAGTGGTTTGGCTGCCCTGTTCTTATGGTTGGGAGGAACTTGGTTGTTCCCTTTGTATTCTAGCATATTATTTCAGATATGTTATTTCTATCCCTTCTCTCGCTGAATGTTATATGGTTAAATACTTGATAGAATGCATCTGTTAATTCTAAATAGAAATAATATTAAGGACAAAAGATCGAATGCATCCTATTGAACTTAGGGACTGCTAGAATGTCTCCATACTAGTTTGGAATGGATTTTGCTTGCTACATTGTATTATTGTTATGAACACTAATTCTCATAATTATACTAGCTGAAAGGATATGCCTAGTCAGTTCTTATAGAAGTTTTGTGTTGTGATTTGGATTACTACTGTAGTTAGATAAAATATGGTAGTTGAAACCCCACAAATAAATTGTAATGCAGATTGGGGTCACCTACGTATTGAATGCCAATGGAAAAATATATAGTGTATATATATGTATATGTATGGACGTATACCTACTTTCTAGTATATAAAGGCATGCTTAATATTAGAGTAATTAATTGAGATTTCTTCCATGTACCAGCTGAATAGTCGTGATTATTAAGAGATAACTATAATCACAAGTGCCTAAGATATATATATATATATAAATTACGGAAGAGACCTTGCAAATTTCAAGAATTATCATAGAAACCTATAACATTTACACATCTTTATATCAACAGGTGTTTTAATGAAAAAGTTATAGGACGAATTGGTCTATGGGACCACAGATTGGAATATTGGAAATTATATTTGGAGTGAATCGGTTAACACAATTTAGTTGCCAGAACTAATCACGAGAGGCACGAAGGCCCAAGGAAAATGGGACATCCCAAAATTCACATAATTTACTCATACTCCTGAATAAATTCATAACTGTGTAAATAACAACATAATCATGTAGAAATCAAAAGGGGAAACCTTTAACTTGAGTACAATATAAGCGCATATTGAATTTATTTATCATCATGCTATCTGGAGTCGACTATAGATAAGATATACATATAAGTCGACAATAGCTGAGTACCTTTATTCCAATCAAAATCATTTTCGTGGAAGAAACCAATATCGCGTTAGTATATTAAATCAATTAAATAACTAGTATGTCATTACAAGTAAGTGAGAGGGAACCCTAAAATTATTTTAAGAATATATTACATATCTCATCCGGTTTTGGAACCAATAAATATCCCATACTGTGTTCTACTTCAATGATATAGATTACCATCACAAGACGAGTTACCCTTAATCAAATGGTACCAAAACTGGAACAAAACTACACTATTAATAAAAGGAATGGAAAGGGACCATGCCCTTCCTCTAGAACAAAAAGAATGAGACAGAGAGGGTTACGGGCATGGAACCCGAATACCTTTGTCGCCAAGGATGGGCGTGGATATCTGAAACTGCATACTGACGAGGACTATGCAAAATTTGTGCCATTCAAATATTATTAACTAAATATTCCATTGAAATATTAGAACTATACGAAAGAAGGGTGAAGTAAATTATCCACAGAATGGAAATATATCACTTGACGAAGCCTGTACTTATCTTGGATTTTCCATGGGCATGATCCATTTCCCAGTCGTGGTCGTCCACCAACCGAAAGGGGAGGAGCGAGCTTGATTATACTGATGGGTACCTCGCATCAAAGAGGGTCCCATCTTTAGTTACAACATTCAGTTCAAGAAAGAAGTTATACAAGAAACTACGGTTTTTCGTAAATATAACAGTAGTTCCAGCACCAATTCTAGAGACATTAAATAGTGAATGAATATACTCTAAGGTATAGACAAGAAACAAATAATATATTAGACAAAATCTTAGTAAGGAGATGAAATATAAATACAGTTAATATGAATGTTAGATACATGAATCCATTTTTTTTTAAATTTATAAAGAAAGGATTAAGGTAACACAGAATGATTTAGCCTATTGACATACCATGGTAAGAAAATACAGAACCCGTAAATATTTACTAGTTACATGATATAAATCTTTCAAGCTCAAGAGGTACCATTAAATCAAGAATAAAAAAATAAAATAAAATAAGGTATGAAAGATCCTTTTAGGGGCTTTCTCTTTGGGGTTACGAGTTATTGGCAAGGATGGTATAGAAACGAAAGGTCCCTTTGAGGTAGATGAGTGGAGATGGGTTGGGGAAAACATTAATCAGATACTAATCGAAGTATAACCAGCCATGACAGTAATTTAGAGCCTACAAAACAAATAAAATTTATTTAATATGGACAAGGAAATATTGCAATTACAGTGCAACATTCTCACCCTGGTAAACTTGACTTCTGGAATGGAATCCTGGAAAGATCCCCCAAAAAATCAATGCCAAACGATGATACAGGATAGTGAATTAGAGTGGGAACATCATGCCCTAGAGGCAATCTACTTGTGAAACACCAAGAAAACAAAGGAACAAGGTATCAATCCCTTTCCAAATTTCCAGAATATATAAGAACGCTGTAATAAAACTACTTAGCAGAGGGGAGGAACTTCCAAGACCTTCCTGAAGATTTGGTAATGAGAGAATAACCACTTACAGATAGTATAATCACTATGACACGTAGGTTAACCATAGTGGTTGCAAGAGAAAGAGAACTCAACCACAAATATATGACTAGAGATGAAAAAATAATGAGAAACTTACGAGTGGGTTGGATAGCGATGACCCCTCCACTATGAGAAAATCCTCACTGTTGTTTCCCTTCACTAAGAAATTGGAGTTGCAGAGCTATACTTCCAAAGAACCTCCCCACAACAAAAATCCATTAACTTAGCGAACTCCTCCCTCGAAGAATAAGGTTTGGGAGTACGAATGATCAGGTGATGAGATAGACTTGGCACATCCATATTGGGTAACAGGTCAGGTGATGGATTTGATTGTAGCATGTACCCTACCCCATTTAATGCCCTCGCTAGGATTAAGTGCATATTAGACCTACCCCTCCTTTGGTATTCAATGAACCATGGATTAAGGAAGCGTCAGTGCGACTCATAGAAACCTTTAACCCTAAATCACAATAAATGTAGTTAATACAATGTACAATTGACACTACCTCCAGACAGGTGGAGCCGAATGGGATTTACTAGTGCTTCAGAGTGTTTATAACATATTTGTACACGGAGTTTAACCGAAATTCCTTACCTAACCACTATCCCATATCCAAATACTTTAAAATAAAGGGGCCTTCTTATATTAAACTTTTCGTAGAAGAGTATACTCTAATGCTCGACCTATTACCTAAGTCGTATGTACTATAAATATATGGTAATGGTTTATGTGTATGGTCTAATGTGTAAGGCTTAGGCCATAAACCCCAAAGTAAATATATTGTAATCCTATGGTAATGGTTATAGGTACAAACATATAGGAAAGTAAGTACAATTACAGGACTTTAAATAAACATTGAAATGTGGAGTAAGCACTTCTTATATTGCCAGTTTAAAAACTTTAAGTTGAGTGGTAATGACAGTCGATGATAGTAAGGACTCTAGAAAACTTTCAAAATAAAGCATTATAATAGAAAGCCTACCTTTCTTGACTATCGAAGTTATTCAAGGATAAATGTACAAACAGAAAAAAAAAAATAGATAGTTTTTTTGAGGTACATTACATATGGTATGAGAGAAAAAAGTTACAACATTGGGTCTGAACAGGGCCACATTAGTTGCTTAGTATATATTCCAATTTATGTAAAACTAATAAATCTTATGGTTACAAACATAAAGCCCTTTCTGTTTTGTGTTAATTATGGTAGCTCAAGAGGGTGCAAAAACCAGGATGGAAGGAAATCCATAGCAAGGACCTCCTGGAGATCCAAGACAGAACAGTGATGGAAGCTCACCCACGGAGGTGTTGGAAACAATGAGGAATCTTATTGTTGAACTGCAAATTTTCAAAGATGACAATGAAAAATTGACGAAAGCACAGTAAGAATAGTAAGAGATAAATGAAGTCTTGTTGCATAGTATAGTAACCAAGAAAAACGCAAAAGCTGATAACCATGATGAAGAGGTCAACAAAAGGGCCTCCAAGAACTCTAGGCCAAAAACAAAAAAAGGAGACAGTTTGTCTGAAGGGACACATTTAGCTGAAGACAAAACTAAACCAGACAGAAAAAGAAAACAAGTAGACCGACTTGAAGGAGAATTTAAAAAGTTTAAACCAGCTACCTTTGATAGAAGAAGAAGATGAGGCATGGTTGTTGGACATCAAAAAATACTTCCAGATGTACAACTATTCCAGCAACATGAAGGTTAGAATGTCCATCTACAATCTAAAGGGGAAGGCCATCATTTGGTGGTAGGAACTAAAATTTTCCAAGGGCCTAAAGGAGAAATAGTTGGAATGGTCCGACTTTAAGAAGTATTTCAAGAAACAATACTTTTCTGAAAGATATTATGAAAGGAAGATGAAATCATTTTACGAGTTACGACTCAGACATATGATGATGGAGGACCTTATAAATAAATTTCTGGAACTACTAAGGTTTGTACCGTACATCTGAGAGGATAAGGTAAAAATCCAGCGATTATTAAACTATTTACCACAGTCCTACAGGGACAAAATTGAGTTTGACAACCCCAAATCCTTGAGTGAGGTATTCAGGAAAGAACAAATGTGATATGACTAGTATAAACAATGGGTAGAGTTTCCCAAAGCCTGGAAGGATAAGAAGAAAGATCGAATGAACTAGCCGAAGAAGGGATGCCAGCTAGCTCCTTATCAAAATGCAGCAAAAAGTCTTCCAAGAAAGGATTTTCACTCCAATCATCCAAATACACAAGGCAACAGTAAACCAGTAAACCTAGAAACAAAGAAGTATGGGGATAGCGGTCGCGAGCCATTAGAGTGTTGGGAATACAGAGAAACTCATCTAAGGAGGAACTGTCCATGTTTAATTTCAATAAACAAAACTAGTGTTCATAATTTGCAAGAAGCCTCGATGGTGGGAGACGTGGGTAGATTCCTAGATCAGATAAATGTAGCCATAGATGGTCGACAAGCTGACCACCAGTCCTCGATGGTAGAAATCGAAGGTAAAATCAATAACACTCGAATTTCTGTTCTAATTGACCCTAGAGCTACGTTAATTTATATTACCCCTTATGTAGTAAATTCAAATAAACTTAAGAAACTGAAGCACGCAAAATCATGGCTTGTACAACTAGCAACAGGTACTAAAAGGAAGGTTGTTGACTTTATCTCTGATTTGGAGTTCAACTTACATGGTCAAAATATAAGAACAAATCTGAACATCCTACCACTAGGATCTTACGATATGATTATCGAGATGGATTGGTTAGAACAACACAAAGCAGTACTAGATTTTTATACAAAGATAATTAGCTATAAAGACGATTTTGGCACTGCTAGAATAGCCCAAGGTATACCAAAACCGGTATGAGTCAAACAAGTTTCAGCGATGAAACTCAAGAAGTGTATGAGGAAGGGATGTCGATTTTATGCCATCCGAGTGACGAATCTGTTAGAAAAAAAGATAAGCCGAAGTTAGAATACTTTGTTGTCCTACGTGAGTTTAGAGACATGTTTGTGGATGAGATACCAGAATTACCTCCTAGAAGGGAAATAGACTTCTCCATAGACCTACTACCCGGTTCAACCCCTATCTCAAAAGCACCTTACCAAATGAGTCTATCAGAACTTACAGAATTAAAATTACAATTACAGGAATTGTTGGACAAAGAGTATATCGGACTGAGTGTCTCACCATGGTGGGCACCAGTCCTCTTTGTGAAAAATAAAGATGGTACTCTAAGACTATGTATCGATTATAGACAATTGAACAAAATGACTATTAAGAACAAATACTCCTTACCAAGGATAAATGATCTATTCGATCAAGTAGGTGGGGATAAGATCTTTTCAAAGTTGGATTTACGATCCGATTATCATCAAGTTAGGATAAAAGACGAGGACATCAGAAAAACAACGTTTTAGACAAGATATGGACATTACGAGTTCGTAGTCATACCTTTCAGACTCATTAACGCACCAGCCACATTTATGTGCCTAATGAACATTATTTTCAGTTAATACTTAGACAAGTTCATGGAAGTATTTATTGATGATATTCTGGTCTATTCAAAAATGGAGGAGGAACATGATGAACACTTAAGTATAGTTTTTCAAACATTGAGAAAACACAAACTGTATGCCAAATTTGACAAGTGTGACTTCTATAAAAAAGTAATAGAATACCTAGGACATGTGATTTCAGCAGAAGGCATTGTTGTAGACCTGGAGAAGACAAAATCCATTATGGAATGGCCGATACCTAAGGATGTAGCTGATATCCGGTCATTCATGGGAATCATTGGATATTACCGTAGGTTTATAGAAGGGTTTTCCAAAATAGCCTACCCTATCACGTCATTACAAAAGAAAGGGACCAAGTTTAACTCGTCAGAGAAGTGTCAAGAGAGTTTAACAAACTGAAGGAATTATTGATAACTGCACCCATTTTGAAGGTAACAAACCCAGACAAAGACTTCACCGTATGTGTTGATGCAAGTAAAGAAGGACTAGGTGGTGTTCTAACTCAGGAAGGACACGTTATTTTTTATGAGTCCTCGAAATTAAAAGAACACGAGCAAAATTATGTAACTCATGACCTGGAATTGGCAGCGGTAATACACGCCTTAAAAATGTGGTGACACTACATAATGGGCAGAAGATTTCTACTATTGACGGATAATAGCAGGGTGAAACATATGTTTAACCAACCAGATCTTAATGCAAGACAAGCAAGATGGCTAGGCTTCTTGAGGAAATTTGACTTCGAGGTCAGACATATCAAGGGTAAGGAAAATAAAGTAGCAGACACTTTAAGAAGAAGAGTCATTGGGTTATTTGAGATAAATATTAGCAGGGCAGAAAGTGATCTGGAACAAAGAATAGGGACAGCATGTATTAACAACGGAAATTACACTAAGATGATGGAAGAATTTCAAAACAGTATCGCAAACTCAAATAAACTAGATCTAAGTATTGACAAGAAGGGATTATTACGATTTAAAAACAAATTTTACATACCAGATTCAACGATGTAGTAGATATCTCGTCATTCATGGGAATCATTGGATATTACCATAGGTTTATAGAAGGGTTTTCCAAAATAGCCTACCCTATCACGTCATTACAAAAGAAAGGGACCAAGTTTAACTGGTGAGAGAAGTGTCAAGACAGTTTAACAAACTGAAGGAATTATTGATAACTGCACCCATTTTGAAGGTAGAAAACCCAAACAAAGACTTCACCATATGTGTTGATGCAAGTAAAGAAGGACTAGGTAGTGTTCTAACTTAGGAAGGACACATTATTTGTTATGAGTCCTCTAAATTAAAAGAACACGAGCAAAATTATGTAACTCATGACCTGGAATTGGCAGCGGTAATACACGCCTTAAAAATGTGGCGACACTACATAATGGGCAGAATATTTCTATTATTGATGGATAATAGCGGGGTGAAACATATGTTTAACCAACCAGATCTTAATGCAAGACAAACAATATGGCTAGCCTTCTTGAGGAAATTTGACTTCGAGGTCAAACATATCAAGGGTAAGGAAAATAAAGTAGCAGACGCTTTAAGAAGAAGAGTCAATGGGTTATTTGAGATAAATATCAGCAGGGCAGAAAGTGATCTGGAACAAAGAATAGGGACAGCAGGTATTAATGACGGAAATTACACTAAGATGATGGAATAATTTCAAAACAGTATTGCAAACTCAGATAAACCAGATCTAAGTATCGACAAGAAGGGACTATTACGATTTAGAAACAAATTTTACATACCAGATTCAACAGAGTTAAAATTCACAGTTTTAGATGAACTGCATAAGAAACCGTATTTTAGCCATCCAGGTTACCAGAAAACAATAACAACACTTAGAAAAATATTTTACTAGCCTAAAATGAAGGGTGAAACAACGGAGTACTTGGCTAGGTGCCAAGATAGCCAGCAGGTTAAGGTCGAGCACCAACACCCAACTGGCCTATTACAACCATTACCGGTACCAGAATGGAAATGGGAGACTATATCACTGGACATTATAACAGGTTTGCCTAAAACTCAGAAACAAAATGATTCTATCATGGTTGTAATCGATAAACTTAGTAAGTCTACACACTTTATTCCTATAAAATCTACTTTTAAAGCTATAAACATTATTGAAATATTCATGAAATAAATTTTTAGACTGCATGGTATTCCTAAAATGTTGATTTCAGATAGAGACGTAAAACTTACATCCTCTCTTTGGAAGGAACTTTTTGCAGGACTAAACACTAACTTGAATTTCAGTACGAGGTATCATCCACAAACGAATGGACAGACCGAAAGGACAAACCAGATCATAGAGGATATGCTTTGCATGTACGTAGAACAAAACCGAGCAAGTGGGAAGACTACCTGCACTTGGTATAATTTGCATATAAAAATGGGTACCAAACTTCAGCTAAGTTGAGCCATTTCGAAATACTGTACAACAAAAAGTGTACGACTCCAATTAGATGGGATAACCCGACTGACAGACTCGTGGTTTGACCAGAGATGCTCCAAGAAATGGAGAACATGGTAAGAAAGGTACAACAGAACTTGAAAGAAGCACAGGACAGACAAAAGAGCACCCTCCTCAACTGCCATAGTTTACAAAAACATAAAGATCTTTTTGTTTGTATCCATAAGATTTATTATTTTTACATAAATTAGAATAAATACTAAGAAGCTAATTTGGCCCTATTCATGCCTAGTGTTGTATATTTTTCTTTGATACCATATGTAATGAACCTCAAATTCACCATAAAAAAAAAATCTTCTCCGGAACATTAATCCTAAATAACTTGATAGATACATTCTTATGATAATATTTTTCTATTATTAAATTCTGATAAGTTTCTTATATTATGGTTACCCATGTTGACATTTTATTCAGCCAACCTATAGGTGTCCAGGTCATTCTAAGTTAACCGTCCAATATTATAACATTTTAGTAATTCCTAAATCTTCCAAACATTTATACATATCATACACATACTATATTGAAACTTCGACTATGGAGGACTTTAGATTCGTGATTCCATAATTCTTTCCATATGTAAATAACATTTGTCACATACCCATTACAACAAAAAATAAAGTTTCACTCTTTCTCAAGGGATAGAATCCCCGAATTCCTATGGGGTCTAGCGTAGGCTAGCTCTTCCCTTATCCCCCTCCATGTGATCATTGGTTACAACCACAGGCCAAGCCAAGAGGCGCCTTTCACTTTTCGTGACTCAGTGATGCAAGAGAGTCAAGTCTTTCGACTCTTCAAACCCCAAAAACCTGAAATCTTACATTCGATGAGATCGACGACTGTGAATCCTCCCCTGATTCAATGGTCTTGGCCATATTGGGATTTTGGTAATCGAGAGTTCAAAAAGTGATGACCCAAACCACTGGTCACTCCATTCTTGAACTCTGATATGGGAATTCGTGTATGAAATCAATGATCCTCGTTGATCTAGATCCAATGGTCACTATCCCTCTTGAGCTTAAGGGTGTTGAAAGTCACTCAGTATTAATCGCATGTTAGGGTTTTACATATAGGGATTTCATGACTTGCGAAGATGAGGGGTCTTACCCCTTTGGTTTCCTGGTTTCCAAAACGCCAAAACTTCTTCACACTCAACCGACTCATCCACAGAGAACATCAGGGTTTCATATACCAGGATTCCACGACTTGCGAATATGAGGGATCTTGCCCTCCAGTTTCCCGGATGCTGAAATGTCGAAAGTTAATCACATGGTTTATTTGTCACTCTTGCACTTTCATATGCACTGAAACCTCCAAGGGTTTATCAACCTCTGCACTCCATGCAGGTCTCTTGCACACAACAGTGTGATCCTTCCTGAGCTTTTCCCGGACTTAAGGAGTTATGGGTTTGGTTTTCCTCACAGAGGGCTTGTGCCGATATGCACTACCTCTCCTGAGCTTTAATAAACTTCATCCTCCAAGGGATTCAAAACAATTAGGAGGGTTAGCAAGCATACATGAAATTGGTTCCGGGGTTGATGGACGCACAATTTGTGACTCTATTTTATGCCTCCATTGGACACAAACATTTATGAGTATGTGTAAAATTAAAGGCTTTGGAATGCTTTCTTTTCAATTGGGGTTTTCGTGCCCTTCATATTACAATTTCATAATTTTCCCTGTGTTAAACGGTGTTATATCCAATTTATTCCAGTGCTTTAACATGTTGAAATTAGACCAAACTGACTTACAAATTCTTATGATAACTTATTGAAATATTTATACTCTGTGTACTATAGGTTTTCCTGTAGAGATTTTTGCAATTCTTTTGATTAAAATTTATACATAATTACATCCCAAGTATTTGCGTACCTGGGTATCATAAATGTTTAATACTTTCAAAAATTTTGTACTTGTCATGCCCTGTACACCATTGACTTGTAACATGATCTGTTATCCCTATCCCAGATGAAGATCCTCCATCATTTCTACCAGTCCATTCATTACAGTATTAGAGTTGTTCCTATAATAGAATAAATCCCTACTATGTTCCTACAGTTTTGTGAAAACATAGGTCAATCAGGTTTCGACGATTACAATTGTCGACTACAAGAAATAAAAGACCACGTTGTTTGTGAAAAGAATAAATACTATGGGCCCCGCACTTCAGGGTTTCAAGGTTCAGGATTTCACGATTTCAAATACCCAAATGCCAACCCATAATAACTCCTGAATTTGTGAAAAGTGAAAGGAAAGTGGGATCAACAGTACAGAGTTTTGGGGTTTATGAACGCCTGATGCTCAAACAAAAGAGATAAGAAAAAATCGAAATGCAAAATGCAATTAGGGTGTGGGCCCGACAATTTTTGGTTTCGGTGTTTGGTAAAGCAAAAGAACTCTGCATACATGTAACAAGCAGATCCCAAATGCCGAGAAATCAAATCTGTATTGTCTTATAACAAAGTAGCACACTTATCTAACTTCATTTGTTTCTATAAAAAGAAATTCTAAATATGAATAGCTGAATTTGTACAGCCTTGGCAAAGGAAATTTTTGTAATAAGAAAGGGTGCATTCAGGATTCCTTTACTATTAAAGTAGTTCATATAATAGATTTGTCATTGCAATTTACATAGTACAATTTTTTTGTTTCTGTACTCTCTTGTTCGAAATACCTTTATATGGGTTAGGTTAATGGGTTGTAGGGGAAAATAGTATAATAGTCAATCTTCCTACCTCAGCTACATATATGTCTGTACACAACCTATTTAATGAAAAGAAAAAGTAGCATAGTTTATAAAACTCAGAATGTTGGTCTCAACATTGTCTATATAGTTAGATTAATGAGATCACAGCATAACCTCCACTTCCAATATGTCAATCTCAGCATTGATTTCACTCAGAAAACAAATAAATATAGCAGTGAATTCAATTTAGAGGAGATTTGTTCCAAAATTTAACCATCAATAATCCTTTCAACTATCATAACAAATAAAATACCAATTCTATCATTCATTCAGAAAGGGGTCACTCAAGATTAGATTTACCATATGTTCTCTGTCAGTCTATAGGCTACATGAATTCAAACTGATTTTCCTATGCATTATTATCTATCATAGTTAGAAGATGCATTGCATCCATGATCGAATCAGTCACCAGAGAATGGAAATTATTTTCAGTTCCGATTTAACAAATACATTGCGTCACATATAAAATCATTCAAATAGAAAATGGAAACCATTTCAGTTATGATTTAACAAATACATTACATTATATATAAGATCATTCATATAGAGAATGGAAACCATTCGAGTCTCGATTTTTTTAACAGGAACGATTATGTTGTATTAGGCGGCATTCTGGCATGCCTGAATCAGAAGGTTACAACTTTGAAGAAGGTTGGTGACCTCTATCAGTGCTGCCAACCTTCTTATGATTGTCTTGGGAAACCAGTCCCATCTGCTTCTTGAGCTAGTTCGAAAAAATGACAAAGCTTGCATACATGTATAAATTCTCACAAACTGTGAGCATAATAGAAGACAGAAGCAATACATTAACCGGAGGGGGGTGGGATTTTCCTCTTAATGTAGGGGTCCAGCTTTTTCTGAGAGCCTGAAGAAATGTTGGAGGCAGCCTCCTTTTCTCTGTGTGCTTTGTTGGTCTTTCGTCCTCGGGTAAGGGGAGGAGACGGTACTGAAATGTCATCTGATTCAGAAGTTTCCCCAGAATCGCGAGATGGGACTGAAACATTCAGACCTGCCGAGGCGGAGGGGTCCGGGGCTGGAGCCCGAGATTCTCTCTCTGCTACCGGGCCTGGGGGGGTGGAGACCGGAGGGCTCTCGTTTGCCGGTGGGTCTTCCTTCTCTTCTGTTGCTTCAAGAATTGGGGCTTCATCATCCTTCAACGCATCAAAGCTGTTTTTGTTTTCTAGATTTGCCGCTGTTGGAAGAGTGGCCTTTGGGGACTGGGGAGTCGGATCCTTTCGCCTTGGGTGCCTTCGTCGGTTCGATACTGGCTGAAAGTCATCTTCTTTGACTGGTCCCGGATCCTGAGAGACTTTGGGACAACTTTTTGTGAAATGACCGTATTCGTGGCATCTGAGGCATTTAAAGGGGATCTGCTCATAGTCCAGCTCTTGGATATGGCACCAACCCCCCAGGGAGAGCTTGATGGCTTCCGGTAGGCCTTTCTCGAGATTAACCTCCACACATATACGCGCGCAGGTGTATTGTTCCTCTTTCGGTTTCACACTGTCCAGGAATCTCCCGAGCTTGTTTCCAATGTCCTCTAGAGTGCTGTCCCCCCAAAGGTGTAGGGGGAGGTGAGGCAGCCTAACCCAAACAGGGGCTGCGGTGATCTCGGCTCCGGGATTGAAATCCAGAGTCCAGGGGGCTAAGTACAGACCTCTCGACCCCATGAAATAGGGTCCAGATCTGAAGACTAGATCTCGGTCCTCTTTCTCTGAGAAGCAGAAGACGAAATAACCCCTGCCTACAGCACTCCGAAGAATGCTTCCCTTTGTCATCGACCTCCATCTTTCCTCAATCCATGCCTCCACCGATTTGGGGCTGGGCCATAACCCCGTGAACTTTCCAATGAGGGCCCTTTCTGCCAGAAAGAGAGCCGTGTTACAAGGTTCCTCTGGAGAGAGCTCCACGGAAGGGACCTCCTCCATCTTCTTAACAAACTTAGACAGAGGAGGAAGCTTGGATTTAGCTCCTGCCGAACGAACAAGCTCATTGAAGGCGTCCAAAGGGTCTTCTTCAGTCTCGGCAGTCGGATTTGAAGCCATCTTGGCTGGACGCCGACCACCTGGGCTACCACTGATCTGAAGTGCGTGCGCGTAGAAGGGCCGCGCAGGGAACGCAGAATCGCGTCCTGAGCGAGAGGGCGGTGGGAACCTGGAACGGCAGCTTCTATCGGATCTCAGCGAACCTGCAAGCTAAGCTTCGAATCGATGGCGGCTAGGGTTTGGGCCCTAGCCGCTTCGGCGTTTCTTCTCGTTCCATTCTCAATGGTGGAAGTCCTTTCATCAGTTACCAACCATTCCATTCGAGTCTCGATTTAACAAATACATTGCATCAGATATAAGATTATTCAGATAGAGAAGGAATAGAGTAACATATCTCAACCAGATCGCGAGAAGGCAAAGGGTGTTAATGTTTATGCCATTATTATAGTTCTTTGCATTTCAATATATAAGAGCATCATAAGAATGAGATCACTGAGAAATACACATTC
>CBVK0100097347.1:0-33087 GCA_900067695.1 Picea abies
CTATAAGGCACTCTTTCTGCAAATGTAACCAGACCTTGTCTCCCACCTGAAAATTTTGCGGCACTAGGTGTTGATCATGGCATTGTTTGTACTTAGAATTGGTTTTCTGTAAACTATGATGGACCTATTGTTGAATGTGTTGAATTCACTCAATAAACTTTGTGGCTTTGTCGACCTAATATTGAGCATGGGATGATTCTACATGTGTCGATGCAAGGGGTAGTGTGACATCAATGGGACCCAATGGTTGAAATCCCAACCCCTACTGAAAGGGACCGTGGTTGGTCGAGCTATGAAGGGATTTGTTGTAGCTATGTTGAACATAGGGTGTAATACCCCAAGGTCGAGCCCTTGTTTAATTGCAATGATGCATAATGAAGTTTATAGGCTGGTGAGCCAAGTAATTATAAGTTGGTAGGCCTATGTGTTTATTGGGATGGAAAGCCTAGATGCTAAGGCTAGTGAGCCTATTTTTGTATATGTAATTATGCAGATTATTAATAAAATACATCGTTGCGTGAGACCAACCATGAAGAAAGAGTTATGGGGGACTAAGCTCCACTAGGAAGGGAAAGGGAAAGGGGGGCTGAGAGGCTAGGAAAAAGGGGCTAAGATTGAGGGATTAACCCAAGGGAATATTATACTGTATTTCCTAAATTACTAAAGTTTGGGGAAATAAACCCACTTATCTTAAGTTCCTTTGGGGAGGGGAACACAACTCCAAGTAGAGAGGAACGAGCTCCTGGAGAGCCAAGTGTCATCCAGGATGCATGTAGTTTTATGTGGAAATTTCCATCGTTGTGGGGGGGATCTCACCACTCTCGCTCTCACCATTCTCACCATTCTCACTATTCTCACAAGTCTGGACATCTTTCCTCATGAGTTCACTCACGATTCTTGCCATCCCTTGTCCAGTTCATGCATGCACTGAACAGGCACGCAACTAGAGCCATTTACGCCATTTTTGAACCTTTTTCATTGTGAACCTCTGTAATTGCCGAGTCATCCCTTGCCTTACCCATTTTTGCTACTGTGGTTGAAGAGGCAGGTTGTCATGCCCGTGGTTGAAGAAGCAGGTTGTCAGGCCTGTGAGAAACTCTCTCCAGCTGAGAGAGATTGTTGGGGAAGTGATTTCTCCTGGAGGGAGTCCAACAACAGCTACAGAGTTCTGAGAATTCCTGATCCAACATGTTGTTGAAGCCCTGGAAGAGAAGTGGAGCAGCCGATGGACTGTAGAAAAGTGAAGATGTATATTCCCAGGGTGGGACATGCATGTGAGGAATGAGAGGCTATGAGCTGTGAGTGTAAGTAGGCTCCTAGGAGGGAATCATTCTTGTTGCATTGTGCATCTTTCCATAGTCTCATCCTAGCCTAGGATTCATTTACCCTGGGTGGAGTTTAGTCCCAACTCGGGGGTGACCCACTGCTGAGAGTGATGAGCAGTGTGGTTTAAGGCTGGGAGGTTCGTGGAAGGTCTACACGTAGTTGGTGGTCTTCAATTAAAAGATAAGTACCATTTATGTGTTAATTTTACATGTTGTGTTTAAGTACATGTCTAAAGTTTATCAGAATTGCATGTGTTTACTGCATGTATGTTTTTACTGTCACTTCCGCATGAATCTTTGTATGAATAGAATGTTTATATCTGTTAAATTTTCATTGTATATATATGTATATCAGAGTTTTGAATAGAGTAGAGATTTTGGTAGCATGCCCCAGCCTTGGGATGGCGGGGTAAGTTACAAATTGGTATCAGAGCCCGTGGTTTCAACATTGAACCTGGATGGGCCACGGATGTGGAATTTGGAGTCAAAATTCCACAGGGAATTGATGTACAGAGTGCTAGGAGGGCACTGAGGGAATGCCTTGGCTGTGTTCAAAATATCAGGAGGTATAGCAATTGAGAAATCATAGCGATCATGGTTGATAACCATGAGATTGAAATTGAGTTGTAGGATTTGCGCAAGGGGGAAAGAAAGACCATTCCCAGCCGTCAGATCTGGAGAAGATGCATGACAATTAACCATCAAGTCCTTCGAACTTCGTTACTTCCATGAGTTTTTAATTTTTTTTTGAGAAAGGAGCCGAAGCATGAAGCTCCGATGTCCCGGAGTGACTCTCAACCCTAGATCATTCGGGAGGAGGAGAGACGTTGGATTTCCCAGGTAGTTCAACGGTTCATAGTTTGGGAAAATTGGTGGAAGTGTGCACAGAATGGACTTCCTCCCGAAGTCCCAAACTCCAGAGTAAATCAAGATCGTTTGTGTATGAGGACACGTGTCAGCAGATCATCCTATTTGGGAATTTTTCATTCGAGAGATTTGTGGTGCAGTATGGAGAAGTATCCCGAAGTATGGAACCAATCTAGACTATCTATTCCAAGGGACACGTGTCCAAATATTAAGGAAGGTTCAAAGTTTCGACACTCTGAAAGAAATGATTTTTGGTTGTGCGGGAGGAAGAGATCCCCGAAGTCTCGGAGCGCCAAAGTGACGTGATATGATGACATCGTCAGGGGTGGCGTGGAAGTGTTCAAAAATTTGGAGTTCGAGAGTTTTGGGGTGTCTAAATGTGAAATACTCCGAAGCCCTGGAGCCTCGAAGCTCCGAAGGTTCGAAGTCCCGAAGCACCATATATGATGTGGCATGATGACATCACCTAGGGTGACGTAGATCTACCCTAAGTCTTGCACATGTCACTCGATAGTAGGCCCATGTGTCACCATCTTATATGATGACAACATTACTATGTGGACCCCAAAAAATTTAAGAGGTTTAGGAATTAGGCATTCAGAGGAAACAATGGATGATGAAGGAAGAAATTTTGGACCTTCAAAGTCCCGAAATCCCGAAGTTCCAAAGTCATGAAGCACCGAAGTGACGTGGCTTGATGACGTCACCTAGGGTAATGTGGGAACACAATATGTGTGCCAAGTGTCAGTGTGTTTTGTGCTTTTAAACGATTGATTTTTCCAGTTATAACTTGACACGTGTCATCCCTCGGATGGGGCCGCGTGTTCACTTCTTTGTTTTGCCATGTAGCACCCCTCTAGTGCATGGTTGCTGAATAGATCAATAGACATAAATGATTGTGGAAATCCAAAGGAGAATTAATGAAGGCGCTACTTCATATTCTGCAATCCATCGGGATTATAGATCTCCATCAGGGTTGCAGATCAAAGGTGGATGTGATTTCTGCTGCATCGCACATCTTTCCATTGCGGAATTTGGGGTCGTTGTTAAAGCCAAAGTATGTTTGAGGTCTGCAATCAATCAAGACTATAGATCTTAAAGTGATCGACAGATCAACGGGTTTTCTCAGTTTCTGAAATTGGAGTCAATCCCGATTGTTCGTTGACAAGTGAATGTCGATCATAGATCTCAGTTCTTCATGGTTTCGACATTTGAAAATTCGAAAGGTAGTGCATGATGGAGCCTCAGAACTCCTGGCCTCAGAACTCCTGAAGCCTGGAGTTCTGTAGCTCCTGTTGACCATTGATCTAAACAAGGAATAAGGATCGTTGATCGATACATCTTCCGAGTATTCAGAGAATTAGCGTTCGGGGGAAAAATGGAGGCAGATCCTCCAAAGCCCTGAAGTTCTAGAGCTTGGAAGCCTGAAGCATAGGATAAGTGCATAATGATTAGCGCTTGGTCACAACCCTGGTCATAAGAGTTTGGGGGACGAAGGAAAGGGGCTAGTGACCAAATTTTTTGTTTAAGTACAGAAAAGGGATAAATGGTTCAAGTAGCCATAAATTCCTACTCAAAACTCATAATTGAGCATGGAAGCGACCATTGGAAAGGTATTTAACAGTAGAAGATAGCTGTTCACACAAATACTGGATCTAAACAGTCGATTTCTCAGAAAATTAGTAGAAAAGAAGTCTGATATATTAATGAATCATAGTGGTTCATGTTTATAGGAAATTATTAAGAACAGTTAGCCTGACAAAGTTCTGTTGGCTGCACATTTTTGCAAAATTAACAACAGATTGATTAGATCAGATCAGCACATAGTGCAATGAGATGGGTGATACATGGGGGGGCTTACATCCAGGAAGATGAAATTTGAGGAATGGATGTCCATCTGGGTATGGGAGGTACAAACTCCAATGAACATGGTGAAGGAAAGGATGATAACATGAATATGGTAGAGACCATTAGAAAATTGCAGAAAGATATCCAGAGTCACAAAGATGATAATGAAAGGCTTATGAAAGCCAAAGAGAAGTAGGAAGACTTCAATATGAAGTTAATGCAGATCCTGGACAAAATTGAAAATAAATTGGATAAGGAGAGTGTCTCCAGAAAATCAGGAAGCTATAGGTCCCGTGATGAGAAAAGAAGGACAAAGTGTGGTAGCATACCTCACCATCACTCCCAAAGGAATTCCAATAGGAGAGCACATAGAAGCTCATGTCCATCCCCTGTCAGGAAGCATAAGAGGTCTGGGGTGGATGAATTGAAAGGAGAAACGAACAATATCAAACCTCCTACTTTTGATGGTGAACATAAGAAGGATGAAGATGCTGAGACATGGTTGCTAGGCATGAGGAAGTACTTCCAATTACATAACTATTCTTCTCATGCAGAAGGAAGAATTGCTATCTACCAGCTTAAAGGAAAAGCATCCATGTGGTGGGATCATCTTGTGCAAGTGCAACACATCAGAGAGAAGAATGTTACATGGAAGGAATTCAAGAAGCATTTTGAGAAGAAGTACTTAAACAAGAGGTATTATGACAAAAAGATGAAATTTTTCTTTGAAATCAAACTAGGGAGCATGACCATTGATGACTATGAAAGGAGATTTTTAGAATTGTTGAAGTATGTCTCCTTCATCAAGGATGAGACCATTAGGATTCAAAGGTATTTGAGTGGGCTGCCATCCTTTATCAGTGATAAGATTCAATATGATGATCCCAAGAATTTGGAAGAAACCATAAGGAGAGCCAAGTGCTTATATGACTAGCATAAGGGAAATCCTACTTTCAAAAGAGCTTGCGAAGACAGGAAAATTTTTAAGAGGGAACATAGGTAGAAGGGGAACAAGCCACCAATTTTCAGAAATAGCCCTCAAGGACAACCATCTTTTAGAGAGCATAGAATGGGTACAACCATAAGGACTTCCCAACATTATTCCACATATATCAAGTGGTACAACATCCAAATCAACTTCATCAATCAATTTTGAAGCAATAGCAAATCTTATCCTACATTGTTTGGTGATATTAAGTTTTTCTTTGTCGCATACCCAACCAAGAGGATAAGGTTTCAGATGTGGTTTCATTTCAAGATCCATTTTCTTGACAATTGCTTTAGATATTAAGTCTACATGGGAACCCAGATCAAATAATGTATCTATCTTAGTATGTTTAGATACCACTCTTATGTGAAATAACTCATTCATCTTTCATTCATCAACATGAGATTCATCATTGGAACTAGCATGATGAGAATATTTACCTTGTACTCCAACCATTGTGATCTTTCCTTCATCTCCTAAATCGGAACCAAGATCTTGTTGTACCGTAGCAACGGTCTTTGTCTTCCCCTTTCCACCAAACTATTTTGGTTTCTTTTCCGGATGCAGTTTCCAACAATGTTCTTCATCATGACTACTCTTCTTGCAAGATGGTTTTCCTCATTCTCTTGTTACTATAGCGGTCTTCTTGTCCTTCCTTTTAAACTTCTTAAAAGTCTTCTGTGGGAAATTGGAAGGTTTCTTTGTGGGATCTTCTTGAACATTTCCCCCCCTATTCTCTAGGTGAGTGGCTTGCACACAAACTTCCAAGACTAGTGGGGTTAAAAAAGAGAAAAGTATGTCGAATATAACTGTGAAGTGCACCAATATACTTCATTAAAGTCTCATAAGAATCTAAAGGAATGTTCAATGCAAGAGCTTTCTTCCTAAATTCTTCTGTGAAACTTTGTACAGTTTGTCCTTTACTTTGCCTTAAGGTTTTCCATTCCATCATTGGTTTATGTAAATACCCTAATGGATAATATTGCTTCCTGATCACTGATTTAAACTCCAACCATGAGGAAATAAGCTTACCACACTTACTTTCGTCCTGAAGCTTTCTCTCCCACCATACGAGAGCAGTGCCTTCCAACCGAAGAGAAGTCAGTTGCACTTTAACTTCCTCTTCATCAATATGCTGGACTCGACAATACACTTCAACCTGTCAGATCCAATTATATAGATTTTCAGGACTAGCATATTAAACATAGGTAAAGAAAATTTTACATCAAGCTTTAATAATGGTTTCTTAAAAGAGGCTTTATGGCTATAATTATGAGAATGATGAGAATGATGAGAATGCTTAGAGGAAGAAGATCTAGAACTCGAAGGTGAATATGGAGGCTCAGGAGAATCTCCTCCAGCCCCTTGGTTTACCGAAGCATCATCATCTACATGTGCTTCCTTTTTATTCCCTTTCTTCTTCATCCTCTTATCGTAATCTCCATACATCTGCTCGACCATTTTTGACATGTGATAAAATACCATGTGAAAGTTTCTCTCTTGTTCATCACGTTTGTCCTCTTCTGCCATTTTCTTCCTTCTGGATACATGACCAACTTCAGGATTGAAAGTCTTTAGAGTTCCTTCACCCTGCTTATGCTTGGCCCTAGTAAGCATTCACACTCAACAATTCAAGTCAAAGATGATTTCTCTGATACCAACATGATCCAGGATCTTTTCATCGTGACTTATAAAGAATTGTATTAAATGAGCATAAATTAATGTGCACCATTAAAGAAGGGAAAACTTAGAAATGAAGAGACATAAGAATCATATCTAAACACAAAAACTTGATAACGAAGTTATTCCTTGGTGGAATACGTTTTCGGGTCCTACTCTCAAATGGGTAGGCTCTTTTATTAACTCAGCAAAAGAATTTGGCAAATACCTGAATATACCTCATTCTGAAATCAAGCTGCATAAATAATGCTCAAATCAGAAAACAAACACCACCATGGGATTCATGGCGTCGAATTACCCAAAAATGATTGTCTCCACGCTCTGATCCGACTCTGACACTCCCAGGCCTAAAATAAATCATGTCTCGGTTTTTGTGCCCTCTGCACGAGCAATTATGACAACATCTACCTCAAAATCCATGCCAAATTGTACAGTACGATCGTGCGCATTCTCCCTAGCTCTGGCCCAAAATTCATTCTAGAATATTAAACGAGGCAAATATACCAAGGCACACCCCTTGGTGTGTTGGTTAGAGTGGAGTTTTAAAGGCTTTGTTTTGGGCAGAGGTTCCGGGGTCGAACCCGCCGGACTCCGTTTTTGGTAGTGGTTATGATCCGGATTTATGTAGGAACATAATGAAATACAAAAATACACATAAACACAGAGATGCAGTGGAAATAAGACTTCATTTCATTAATAACAAATGACTGAAATATGCTTACAGTCATAATGGAAATAAACTAGCTAGGGCATTGGTAGCTTATCTCTGAGAAGAGATGTGGCGGTTACTGGCCTCTGAACTGTGTTACAATGAGGCTCGAAGGCCTATTATTATTGAGAAACAATGGAAAACCCTAAAAATCCAAAGACCTAACCCTAGGAGATGAAACGCCAAGACTATGGGCCCCGTTTGGGTAAGTTGGTACATCAACTTCCCGGGGACGTAACTTTGGCATACATCCAAAGACCTAACCCTAGGAGATGAAACGCCAAGACTATGGGCCCCGTTTGGGTAAGTTGGTACATCAACTTCCCGGGGACGTAACTTTGGCATACGATCTCCGTTTGATGCGTTCTATACCTCGTTAGAAATATCTATCTGAGGAATACAACTTTTGGGTGAGGAACATCGATCTAAAATCCATGTTGCTCCTCGTTTTCCCAAAAACCGTCGTTTAAGGCCTCAAAACGGCTCCGGAAGTTCAGGACCCGAAAAAACTGCTAAAAATAGTAAACTGTGCGGAAACTGAAAAACTGAAAGAAGAAATGGTGGGGGTCCAAGTGGAATAGGTGGGTGGCCACCAATATCCACTTGGATCATTCCTCCCCCCTTAGGAAGCAATGGTCCCCGTTGTGTTGAGTTCCTCCATGAGATGAGGAAACTTCTGCTGAACTTGGTCCCTGGTGAGCCATTTGCCTTAGTGAAGGAGTTGGACTGCTTTGACAACTCGATATAGCGGTATCCTTTGTTTTTGGGTGTGCTTGATCTGTGTATCCATGATCTAATCAGTTCTAGCTTGTTCCATGCAGTTTGGATTTAACTCTGTTGGTGTAAGTTGTTCTACCATGTCGGATGTGTCTAGTAGAGGTGGAAAGTAGGGTTGAAGGCAGTCCACATTGAACACTGGGTGCAGACCAATGAATGGTGGAATGCTGAGATCGAAGGCATTTTCCCCTACAGCCTTGGTGAGGGTGTACGACCCATATTGGAGTGGACAAAGCTTGTGGTGGGGTCCAGCGAGGCGCTCCTTTTGCAAATGCAGCCACACTTTGTCGCCCACCTGAAAGTTGTGTGGCACCGGATGTTGATCATTTCGTTGCTTGTACTTAGCATTGGCTCTGTCCAAGATGTCATGAACCTATTGGCGAATGTGTTGAATGTGCTCAATGAAGTTGTTTGCCTTATTCACTTCAGACTGGACATGAGTTGAATATTCCTGAGTAGCCACAAATGGCATGGCTATGTCAATGGGACATAGTGGCTGGAATCCCAAACCCATTGAAAGGGGCTGTGGCTGGTTGAGCTATGGAGAGCCCGGTTGTAGCTGTGTTGTACATAGGGGAGGATCTCATCCCATGTGCGTGGATGCTTTGAATTGTACATGCGTAGAATGTGTACGATCATACGGTTGACGACCTCTGTCTGGCCATTAGTTTGCGGATGGAAAACTCTGGACTTGGTGAGCTTGGTGTCCAATGATGCAGGAGCATCGACAACTCATCAAGAGAGCCAGCACAGAAAGCGGAGAACAGCTGGACAAGCAGCACTAATTTTGGAAACACTTTGGGATTGTTGCGCAAGACATTAATGTGTGGATTTAATGAAGCACACTTTGTATATTGTAATGGACCTTGAGCGGATAGCTCACGTCCTTAGGTAGATGAGGCATTTAAGATAATTAATGAAAAGTTAGATAGGAATTTAATTCTAGATTTGATAGCTTTGGAACACAAGAGGGAAACGGGATATAGACACCCTCCTGTGTACATTGTAACATTATTATGAAGCAGCATTGTTGAAGAGAAGAGCAGACAGAGAATTGTATGAAGAACACCCATGTACAGGCATTTGAATTAATAGAATAAGCTTTGATTCAAATTCATGGTTTGTGTTGTGTTCTCTATGTATTGATGTTATGCTCGTGGATGTTTGCTTCTTATCATACATTTGCTTTTATATGCTGTGTATGTGATTTCATGTGTGAATTGAAGTCTGGAGGAAACAAGGAATTAGTTTCAATTGTTTCTCTATCTTGAACCAGAGAATTCCTGCAAGGTGTGCAGTTGAATTGTCCGCAAGGAGTGCGTTGACAGAAGGGTTCAAATAGAGGTAACTTTTGTTCTAAGTTCCCAGAAGTGCAGATTGGGCACCGAAGCTGTGCAAGGCATGCGCAGGCTAGACGAAGTCTCAAAGTTGCGATTCTGAGAAAAGGATTGGAAGACTGCTGCTGCAGGTGTGCGCAGAGTCGAGTGACTTCAACACTTCGACGATTGTTGAAGGTTTGCCACAAGGAGTGTGTGCAAGAGTTTCCGGAAGGGGCTCGAGAGTTGTGAGTAAAGCTCAGGAAGGATAGGCCTTCAAGTTCGTCGAAGGACAATATAGACAAGTCGTGCCTAGAATGTTTGCAAGGAAGAGACGCAGGTTGGCAAACAAGTCTCATGGAGAGACACTTCTTGTTCATGGATTGTGTAAAGAAGAGTGGACGGTCGGTATTCTTCGAGGAGAATCCGCGAGTTACCATGGATTGTTAGATCTCTCGGAGTTGCAGGAAAGTTACAGCGCAAGTGTGGAGAGGTTCGAAGCTCAGGAGGGCAGGAGTCGTTGATCAGGATCACGAGGAGCGTTGGTTCTACTCGTAGATCAACATATCAGGATTTCGTGAGGCGAGACTCCAAATCTACGCAACGAAAATCGCGATATAGCGAAATGCGATATCCCGACAACTACATAAGTAGTGTGGGCCATAGGAGATAGTGGAGGATAGGTGGCATAAACCATTGGAGGTTCGGCTTCTCGGGCATCGGGAGTTGATGGGGAAATTATTTGACCTCGCGAGTAGCGAAGTCGCGAGGTAGCGATATTGCGAGTATCGACGTCCCAAGCCTCGGGAGTCGAGGAAGGAGTCATTTGACCTCGCGAGTAGCGAAGTCGCGAGGGAGTGAGATTGCGAGTTTCGACGTTTCGACGTCTCGTGTATTGGGGTTTGGAAAACCGAGCGCTTGGAGTCGCAAGTGGCAAGATTGCGATAAGGACAGAGGTCCCGACAAGGCAAGAGAAAGTCAGCGTTGACCAAAGCCATCGGGTCTTGGGGATTCGAGAACCTAGAGGTCAACTGTGGACTTGCAAAGTCGCAAGTTCCGATCCTCCGATAAAGCAAGGAAGGAGGATCGCGCAAAAGGAACTGTGGGTGCATATTTCCCGATAGGGAAATAGAAGAACCTTGGAGTTCTTCGGGCCGAGGTAAGACAAGGTCCTGCGAGAGCGGACGTGCTCCAAGGAGTGCGGTAGCTGTCAGTTGTGGTATCAGAGCGGGAATATCTTTTTCTTTCTGTAGTAGAAGGGAAGAAGTAAATTCACCATGCCGCCCAGAAGAGAAAGACAGTCACTTGACCCAGAAGATAGGGAGGTGCGGAGAAGAGGTAGGCCGGTAGGAACTCCAGAAATGGAGAGGCAGATGAGAGGTCTCCGAGAAAGGCTTGAAGAAATGGAGACAACACAAAGACGCGGAGTCAGTGCTGGAGATTTCAATGATTCTGAGGTTGAAGAGGAAGCTGGACATGAAGAAGAGGTCACAGCAGAGGATGCATCAACCAAGCGGTTGATCAAAGCCATTGCCAGGATGGGTGCGAAGGAAAAAATGGACATTCCAGTCTATGAAGGGAATCTGGATGCAGAGGATCTATTGGATTGGATTAGAGCTCTTGACACCTACTTCGATTATGAGGATATCGAAGAGGACAAGAAGATCAAGCATGCTATCACACGCTTGAAGGGACATGCAGCCTTATGGTGGGACGAGCTACAAGCTGATAGACGCTGCAAAGGCAAGCAGAAGACCAAGAGTTGGGATCGAATGATTGCGAAGATGAAGGCAAAGTTCATCCCGAGAGACTACCAAATTACTCTATTCAGGAGGATGCAGAACCTGAGATAGAAACTGATGACAGTGAAAGAATACACTGAAGAATTCTATCGACTGAACATCAGAGCAGGTCATCGGGAGAGCGATGATGAGAAGGTAGGTAGATATCTGAATGGTCTGAGATACGACATTCAGGATGAATTAAGCATGGTTACCATCAGGATGGTAGCGGATGCTTATCAGATGGCTCTGAAAGCCGAGGAGAAGCTAAGCCGAAAGCAAGGTCAGCGAGGGCAAGGCAGGAGTGAGCCCACAGGCAAGGCAGTTGCCCAGGATAAATACCAGAAGCCTAAGGAGGAATGGAAGAAACCTCAGGGTAAAGTTGAGAGAGGTGGAACCTCACAGCGAGGCCCATATGTTGAACAGAGAGGGCAGAAAAATGATCAACGAGGAGATTATGCTGATGCAAATACTCTTCCTCGTACTAGAGGTCGAGGTAGAGGAAGAGGTGGAGTAGTCACATGCTTCACATGTGGAAAGAATGGGCACAAGTCTTACGAGTGTCCAGAGAAAAAGAAGGACATCGGAGAAGCTCACATCACTGAGGCGCAAAGGCGTGATGTTGAGACCGAAGATGCAGAAGGCGAAAGATCTCTTGCGATGCATAAAGTCCTTTTGACACCTGAGAAGGAGGTAGAAAGCTCGGTTCAGAGGACCAAACTGTTTAGAATAGCTTGCAAGACCAAGGACAGGGTATGCAAGGTGATTGTTGACAGTGGTAGCACGGACAATCTCGTATCTACAGAGATGGTGGAAAAGCTGGAGCTGGAGACGACTGATCATCCCAGTCCATATAGAGTTTCGTGGCTACAGAAAGGACACCAAGTAACTGTTACAAAACAATGCTTGGTTGAGTTCAAGATAGGGGGATAAAATGATAAGATTTTATGTGATGTTATTCCCATGGATGTATGTCATTTATTGCTGGGTAGACCATGGAAATATGACAGAAATGTGATTCATGATGGGAGAATGAACACATATACCCTGGAGAAGAATGGGAGAACCCATATGTTGCTTCCGATAAAGGATAAGGAGGTGAAGCCGGAAGTAAACAACACAATACTTCTCATGAGTGGGAAAGAGCTTCTTACAGAGGTTGAGAAGAAAGAAGATCTACAATTCTTTGTTGTGAAAAAGCTGAGGATTGTTCTGACTAGCACAAGAGTGGATGATTTACCAGATGAAGTTCGGGAACTGCTGGAAGAGTTCCCTGACATCATAGTGGACGAATTACCTCATTCGTTGCCACCGATGAGGAGTGTAAGTCATCACATATACCTCATACCGGGAGCTAGTTTGTCGAACAAAGCTGCGTATAGGTTGACGCCACAAGAAAATGAAGAGGTTAAAAGGCAGGTCCAGGAATTGATGGACAAAGGATTGGTCAGGGAAAGCTTGAGTCCATGTGCTATTCTAATAGTACTCAGTCCGAAGAAAGACAGAGGCTAGAGAATGTGTACTGACTCAAGAGCGATCAATAAGATAACCATCAGGTACAGGTTTCCACTACCGAGGATGGATGATTTCATGGATTGTCTGAGTGGGGCAAAATATTTTTCAAAGATTGATTTGAAAAGCGGATACCACCAGATTCGCATGAGGGAAGGCGATGAGTGGAAGACAGCCTTCAAAACCAACGAAGGATTGTATGAATGGCTAGTCATGCCGTTTGGCTTGATGAATGCGCCAAGTACCTTTATGAGGTTGATGAACGAAGTCCTGAGGGAATTCATCAGAAAGTTCGTCATTGTGTATTTGGATGACATACTGATTTATAGTAAATCAGAGGCTGAACACTTGAAGCATTTGGCCATTGTGATGAGGAAGCTACAACAGGAGAAGCTGTTAATTAATATGAAGAAGTCCTCATTTATGAAGACAGAGCTCATATACTTGGGTTTTGTTATTTCGGCTAATGAGTTGAGGATGGATCCGGATAAGGTGGAAGTGATAAAAAATTGGCCATCACCGAGAAATATTTTTGAGGTGAGAAGATTTCATGGTTTGGCTAGTTTCTACCAAAAATTCATCAGGAATTTCAGTGGAATCATCACAGCGATGATGGATACAATGAAGAAGCGGCATAAGTCTTTTCACTGGACAATAGAGGTTGAGAAGAGCTTCAATCTGTTGAAGCGGAAGATCACGGATTAACCAGTGTTAGTGTTGCCGGATTTCCAAAAGACATTTCAGGTAAAATGTGACGCGAGCGGATTTGCCATAGGAGCGGTCTTAAGTCAAGAAGACAGGCCGGTTGCATATTTCAGTGAGAAGTTGGATGAGGAGAAATTAAAGTACTCCATGTATGATAAAGAGTTCTACGCTATCATACAGGCGTTAAAGAAGTGGAGGCATTACTTGATCCCAAAAGAATTTGTTTTATACAGTGATAATCATGCATTACAGTTTGTGACTCAACAGAAGAAGTTGAATTAGAAACATGAAAAATGGGTAGAGTATATCCAGAATTTCACATTTGTAATTAAGCACATTTCGGGTACTGCTAACAAAGTGGCTGATGCTTTGAGCAGGAAGTGCTTGTTGCTGCAGGAGTTCCGAGTCAAAACATTGGGTTTTGATAATCTCAGGGACATGTATGCAGATGATGCAGACTTTACAGAAGCGTATGAAGCAGCTGAGAATTCAGTTCTCAGAGATCGGAGTCCGTGGATAGATTATATGATCCAGGAAGGGTTGTTGTTCAGAGGAAATCAACTGTGTATTCCGAATTGCTCCATGAGGGAGAACTTATTGAGAGAGAAACATAGTAGTGGATTGGCAGGACATTTTGGCCAAGACAAAACATTCGCGAAGATGAATGAATCATATTTTTGGCCAGGGATGCGAGTAGACGTCAAGAGATTTGTTGACAGATGCAGAATTTTCCAGCATTCGAAGGGGAGAAAGAAGAATGCAGGTTTTTATCAGCCATTGCCCATACCAGAGAGGCCATGGGAGGCAATCAGCATGGATTTTGTATTGGGCTTGCCAAGGATGCAAAGGGGTGTTGATTCCATCTTTGTGGTCGTGGACAGGTTTTCTAAGATGGCACATTTTATCCCATGCCAAAAAACCAGCGATGCGACGCACATCGCAAATCTGTTTTTCAAAGAGATCGTTACACTTCAAAGATTGCCGAAAAACATCGTTTCAGAAAGGGACACTAAATTCATAGGGCATTTTTGGAGGACCTTATGGAAGAATCTAGGAACTGAATTGGCGTTTAGTTCTGCGTATCATCCTCAGACGGATGGAAAAACAGAAGTGGTCAACAGAAGTCTGGGAGACTTGCTGAGAAGCTTGGTGACGGAGCACCACAGCAGTTGGGATAGCATATTGCCACAGGCAGAGTTCATGTACAATGATTCGGTGAATCGGGGTACCGACAAAAGTCCATTTCAGGTTGTATATGGGATGCAGCCGAGAGGAGTATCTGAATTGCGAGAATCAGAACAGGCTGCTACTAGCAGTGATAGTGCAGGGGAATTCGCTGAGGCGATGAAGGAACTTCACAGTCAGGTGAAGGAGCAGTTGCTGAAATCGAATCAGGAATATAAGCGTAGAGCAGATCAACATCAGAGACAACTTCAGTTTGAAGTTGGTGATCTGGTTCTGGCACACTTGAGGAAGGAAATGTTCCCAAGGGGAACATACAATAAAATTAAGATGAAGAAAATCGGTCCATGTAGAGTCCTGAAGAAATTTGGAGAGAATGCCTACGAGATTGAGTTGCTGGATGGCATTGGGATATCTCCGATCTTCAATATCCCAGAATTATACCCATACAGGGCTGGAGAAGCAGAGACTGGAACTGAGGAGCCAGTAATCCAATGGATGAAGCAGATGCTAGTAGCAGAAAAGCCGCAGATGGAATGCATACTGGACAAGCGAGTGAGTAAGAAGACCAGAAGAAAAGAATATTTCGAGTATCTGGTCAAATGGAAGAATCACCCAGTGGAAGATGTCAGCTGGGAGACGGAAGCGATGATACAGAAGCATGGACACACTGTGTAGGAGCTCATAGACAGGAGCCCATGAAAGTTTTCAAGCTGAGGAGTATGATGCAGGAGCATCAACAACTCATCAAGCGAGCCAGTGCGGAAAGCGAAGAACAACTGGACAAGCAACACTAATTTTGGAAACACTTTGGGATTGTTGCGCAAGACATTAATGTGTGGATTTAATGAAGCGCACTTTGTATATTGTAATGGACCTTGAGCGGATAGCTCACGTCCTTAGGTTAATGAAAAGTTAGATAGGAATTTAATTCTAGATTTGATAGCTTTGGAACGCAATAGGGAAACGGGATATAGACACCCTCCTTTGTACATTGTAACATTATTATGAAGTAACATTATTGAAGAGAAGAGCAGGCAGATAATTGTATGAAGAACACCCATGTACAAGCATTTGAATTAATAGAATAAGCTTTGATTCAAATTCATGGTTTGTGTTGTGTTCTCCGTGTATTGATGTTATGCTCGTGGATGTTTGCTTCTTGTCATACATTTGCTTTTATATGTTGTGTATGCGATTTCATGTGTGAATTGAAGTCTGGAGGAAACAGAGAATTAGTTTCAATTATTTCTCTATCTTGAACCAGAGGATTCCTTCAAGGTGTGCAGTTGAATCGTCCGCAAGGAGTGTGTTGACAGAAGGGTTCAAATAGAGGTAACTTTTGTTCTAAGTTCCCAGAAGTACAGATTGGGCACCGAAGCCATGCAAGGCATGCGTAGGCTAGACAAAGTCTCAGAGTTGTGATTCTGAGCAAAGGATTGGAAGATTGCTGTTGCAGGTGTGCACAGAGTCGAGTGACTTCAACACTTCGACGATTGTTGAAGGTTTGCCACAAGGAGTGCGTGCAAGAGTTTCCGGAAGGGGCTCAAGAGTTGTGAGTAAAGATCAGGAAGGATAGGCCTTCGAGTTCTTCGAAGGACAATATAGACAAGTCATGACTGGAAGGTTTGCAAGGAAGAGACGCAGGTTGGTGAACAAGTCTCATGGAGAGACACTTCTTGTTCATGGATTGTGTAAAGAAGAGTGGACGGTCGGTATTCTCCGAGGAGAATCTGCAAGTTACCATGGATCGTTAGATCTCTCGGAGTTGCAGGAAAGTTACAGCACAAGCGTGGAGAGGTTTGAAGCTCAGGAGGGCAGGAGCTGTTGATCAGGATCACGAGGAGCATTGGTTCTACTCGTGGATCAGCATATCGGGAGTTCGTGAGGCGAGACTCCAAATATACGCAATGGAAGTTGCGATATAGCGAGATGCGATATCCCGACAACTACGTAAGTAGTGTGGGCCACAGGAGATAGTGGAGGACAGGTGGCATAAACCATCGGAGGTTCAGCTTCTCGGGCATCTGGAGTCGACGGGGAAATTATTTGACCTCGCGAGTAGCGAAGTTGCGAGGTAGCGATATTGAGAGTATCGACGTCCCGGGCCTCGGGAGTAGAGGAAGGAGTCATTTGACCTTGCGAGTAGCGAAGTCGCGAGGGAGTGAGATCGTGAGTTTCGGCGTTTCGGCGTCTCGTGTATCGGGGTTTGGAAAATCGAGCGCTTGGAGTCGCGAGTGGCGAGATCGTGATAAGGACAGAGGTCCCAACAAGGCAAGAGAAAGTTAGCATTGACCAAAGCCATCAGGTCTTGGGGATTCGAGAACCTAGAGATTGACCGTGGACTTGCGAAGTCGCGAGTTCCAATCCTCCGATAAAGCAAGGAAGGAGGATCACGGGAAAGGAACTGTGGGTGCAGATTTCCCGATAGGGAAATAGAAGAACCTTGGAGTTCTTCGGGCCGAGGTAAGATAATTTCCTGCGAGAGCGGACGTGCTCTGAGGAGTGTGGTAGCCATCATCCAACATTGACTAGAGGCTGGACCAAAATGTACTGAGGAACCTATTGTCCCGATCTGAGATATGATAGACTGTGGGATCCCAAAGTGTACCCACACTCTTTCAAAGAAGAGTTTAGTAGTGGCTTCTGCTGTGATATTCTTCTTGCAGGCCATCATAATGGACATCTTCGAGAATCGTTCGACGACCACAAAAACACAGTCATTGCCATGCTTAGTAGAAGGAAGGCCTGCCATGTAATCCATAGAGATGGATTCCCAAGGTCGACTGGGGGTAGGAAGTGGAGTATAGAGGCCTTGCTTCTTGATGGTCGGTTTGGAAATGGTGCAAGTAGTGCAGGACTTGATGTACTTCCCAACATCTTGTCGAAGGTTCGACCAGTAGAAATACTTTTGCAGTACTGCCATGGTTTTCTCGACCCCGAAATGCCCTGTGACCCGACTGTAGTGCACCTCCCAAATCATCTTGGCATGCTCGCTTGAAGGAACACAAAGGTGTCCCAAGTGACAAAGTAGGGCATCTTGGAGGTGAAAATTTGGAACTTTCTTACCCTCCAAGAGTGTATTGTATGTGTGGTCGAATTCTGGATCACTTGTGTAGAGAAGCGGCCAATCAGAAGTCTCGTGCCCACAAGAGTTGAGCACAGTTGTTAGCGCCACAATGGGTGGTCGACTGAGGTAGTCTGCAACATTATTAGTGCTGCCTTTTTTGTACTTAATGTTCAGATGAAACTGTTGCAGGTATGTGGACCATTCTGATGGCAATCATTCTGCAACTTCCCTTGTGTCTGTATGAACTGTAGGGGTCGATGGTCTGTGTGGATGACCGTTTCCTTTCCCAAAATGTAATGCTTCCATTGTCGACAAGCCTGCACAATGGAATACATTTCTTTGTCATAAGTGGGATACTTCCGGACTGTGTCAGAAAGTGTCTCACTGTGATATGCCATTGGATGCCCATGTTGAGTAAGGACTGCCCCAATAGCATAGTTAGAGGCATCTGTCTCGATCTCAAATGGTTGTTGCAAGTCTGTTAATGTGAGCACTGGTGTAGAGCAGAGGCGATGCTTCAACTCCCCGAACGCCTTCTGTTGAGATTTAGACCAAAATAATTTTTCTTTAGCTCCTCCCTTGGTGACTTGACTCAAGGGCCAAGTGATATGAGAGAATCCCAACACAAACCTGCGGTAGAAATTGGCAAGACCTAAAAAGTTGTGGAGCTCTGTTAGGGTGGTTGGGGCTAGCCAATCCCGAATGGCTTGGATCTTTGCTGGATCCACATGCACCCCCCGCTCATCAATAATGTATCCCAGATACTGAACCTGGGTTATGCCAAAAGTGCATTTCTCCAAATTGGCACACAACTTGTGTTACCGTAGTGTTTGGAGGACCTGTCGAATGTGGTGGAGGTGCTCTTCCCAAGTCTGGCTGAAGATCAAAATGTCATCCAAGTACACCACTACAAATGAGTTGGTGAATGGCCGCAGGATGTCGTCCATTAGCCTCATAAAGGTTCCAAGGGCATTAGTCAACCCGAAAGGCATGACCAACCATTCGAAAAGGCCCTCCTTGGATTTGAATGTAGTCTTCTACACATCAGAGGGTTCGATTGGTACCTGGTGATACCCAGACTTCAAGTCGATGTTGCTGAAATATTTTTCCCCCTTGAGTTGGTGCAGAAGGTCATCAATTCGTGGGATCGAGTACCTATTCCGGGCAGTAATCTTGTTCAGTGCCGGATAGTCAATGCAGAGTCTCCAAGTCCCATCCTTCTTTTGTACCAATACGATCGGGCTCCGACAGGGCGATGAACTCGACCGGATGTGACTTTTCTGCAACAACTCCTGAATCTCCCTCTTGATTTAATCATTCTCCAGGACAGAGCGCTGGTAGATGGGTTCATTGGGGAGTGGCGCACTTGGGGTCAGATCGATGGGGTGCTTGACCTGGCAGTGTAGAGGCACCCCTGTGGGGGAGGTGAAGATGTCCTCGTACTCCTCCACGACCTTATCCATCTGTTGTTTTCATGTAACGGGGCCCTGTCTGGAGGTCATGGCCACAGTCTTCCTCTTTCCCTGAAGGCGGATCATCAGGAAAACAAATTTCCTAGTTTTGGAAATGAGCTTACTACATTGTTTTACAGTAACCAAAGACATGGTGGTAGGCGGTGCTATCTCCGGTATCCTATACAGCTTATTGCCCAAAGTGATAATAACAGCACGAGGCCTCGACTCATACACAACATGTCGCTTCCACAAGTACGATTGGCCTAATAATACATCAGAAACATCAAGAGGAGCAATGTCACATAATACCTCATCTGTGAAGGGCTTGATGCTGTAGGGAAGGCGACATTGTTGACTGACACGGAGGTCCCGTCCTTGGTGCAACCACCCGATGGTGTATGGTTGTGGGTGTGCTGTGGTCGAAAAGCCCAACCGTTTCACGACCTCTACCGAGATGAGGTTCTTCTGGCTCCCGTTGTCGACAATGAACTGCAACGGGGAACCCTTTACCCACATCTTAGAATGGAAGAGACGCTCTGCCTCCTCTGGATCTTCTAGTTCTTCCTTCTAGATCTTCGTGGTGGCAACGGTGGCATTGGGATCCACATCGATAATCTGCTTCCCCCTGTCATTCCCCTTGTCAGGTTCTAATTCAGAGTCAGAGCATGCATCCGATTCAGAAGCCTTCAACTTAGCTACCAGTGGCTGCTTGGCCCGACACTCACTTGTGTTGTGAGTGGAGCTCTTATGAAACTCACACCACTTCCCTGTGTCCTTTTTTGGCTTCGTGGTGTTGTTCTTTGTTTGTGGATTTGGCGGGTTGTCCTGGGATGCCCCACCTTGGCTTGGTCCTTTGTTTTGCAGTTTGGGAGTACCTTTCCCTTGCTTCTGATTTGCAGACCCAAAGTCTCGCTTCTTCTGTTTGAACTTCTGCTCAATCTTGGCAGCATATCGGTATGCCACACCAAGCGAGGAGATGTCGAGGAACTCCATTTCCTCCTGAATGTATCTGTGCAGACAACTGCGGTACTTTAACACCAAATGTTTCTCTAAATCTTTGATACCCAACTTTGTGCGTAGCGTATGAAACAGATTCGTCATCTCATGCACATCTTGGTCCCTTTGCTGCCGCAACGTAGTCTATTGTATGTATTTGTCCTCATAGCTCCCCACGGGATAATATTGTTCCTTGATGGTGTCTTGAAAAGAATTCCAAGTGGGTGCAGCCGAGAACAAAGAGGGTTCTCCCTCGCCCTCTTGCTCCGAGTAGGTTTCCCACCAGTCCTTGACATGGGGGGCGGCTTTGAGGAGTGCAAAAATAATCTTTTCTCGATCGAAAAAGTCATGAACCAAGAAATATCCTTCTAACAGATTCAACCATCTATCTACGACATCTGCATCTATTTGGCCGTCAAATATGGGAATCTCAAAGTTTACTTGTACCTTAAAAGGAGTGGTGCCTCCAGAGTGGCTTTTCGACGTCGATGCGCCGCCAGTCGTTATCCGTTGAAGAATCTGGGCAAAGTTGTCCATCATCGCATTCCTTTGTTTCTCGAGGGCCTCCTCGAGCAACATTTTGATAGAATCTCCTGCTCCCTCATCTTTCTTTTCTTCCCCCATGGGTGGTCGTCGAGGTTTGCAAGGCTGATCTTGCAAAGGTTCAACCAGATCGAGCTCCAACTCCTTATACCCCGATCTCATTGGGAACATGCAAAGAAGGATCGAGAATGAGCCGACCACTATGATACCACTGATCCAGATTTATGTAGGAACACAATGAAATACATAAATACACATAAACACAGAGATGCAACGGAAATAAGACTTCATTTCATTAATAACAAATGACTGAAATATGCCTACAGACAAAATGGAAATAAACTAGCTAGGGCGCTGGTAGCTTATCTCTGAGAAGAGATGTGGCGGCTACTGGCCTCTGAACTGTGTTACAATGAGGCTCGAAGGCCTATTATTATTGAGAAACAATGGAAAACCCTAAACATCCAAAGACCTAACCCTAGGAGATGAAACACCAAGACTATGGGCCCCGTTTGGGTAAGTTGGTACATCAACTTCCCGAGGGCGTAACTTTGGCATACGATCTTTGTTTGATGCGTTCTATACCTCATTAGAAAGATCTATTCGAGGACTACAACTTTTGGGTGAGCAACATTGATCTATGGTCCATGTTGCTCCCTGTTTTCCCAAAAACCTTCGTTTAAGGCCTCAAAACCACTCCGGAAGTTCAAGACCCGAAAAAACTGCTAAAAATAGTAAACTGTGCGGAAACTGAAAAACTGAAAGAAGCAATGGTGGGGGTCCAAGTGGAATAGGTGGGTGGCCACCAATATCCACTTGGATCAGGTTACATATATGTTTATTCATGGTTTAAAATCGTCGCTATGTTTTTTGGTTCACTAGTAACTCTGCTAACGATTATTGTATATTTTGCGTGGTCTGCTAGATTTGGCGGACCTGCCAATTCTTTTTTTTAAACAAAATTCATTCACGGGCTAACATTGGGCATTCTCGAGATGCCATGTGTCACCCCATGATTGGGCCACATGAAACCTGTTGATTTGCCTGCTCACATGTTGATGTGGCTCACCCTATCACCGTCGTGCTAAAATGTGGTTTTCTCTGGGTGGTTCCACGTGGCATCCCCTGGGGGTGCCACGTGGCACTTTCCTATTGGTCCTTATGGACCCTGAAAAGTCCACTGGTGGGTGACACATGGAATCTTGTGGTGCTACCACGTGGCATGCTGACATCATCATCCATATGATGATGTCACCCTACCATGTCAGCTACTGACGTCAACAGTATGGATGATGATTTGTCCCCTGTTGACTAGTCTTGGTTGACCGCATCTTTGACCGCGAATATCTTTCAAACCGTAACTCCGTTTGACGAGTCGTTTGTGTTGTTAGAAATCTTGTGACGCGCTCTTCGCGATCATTACATTTTCACTTAGTTTTGGGAACTTTGAATTTTTTCCCTTTCTCTGTCTGTTGAAGCCATTCTAAGCATTCTGAGCTGCCTCTGTGAGTTCTTAGTTATTCTTAGCCTTCTCTGGATCCTTTTTGGATCACCTAAGGTATAAAATGTGATTGGAATTTCCACTAGGTTGTTATTTTAGGTGGTAAAATAACCCAAGTGGTAGTGGAGGAATATTTGAAGAATAAAATCTCCTCACAAGTCAAGAATCTTTCTTTGGCTAGCATTAAAAAACAAATCCTTTGCTAGGTAGGTTATTTTAAAAAAGTCATGGTAGGGCCCAAGCTTTTGTTTCTTTTCTAAAAAATACTACAAGATTATATAATATATATTAATTTGTTCCTATTTATCGAGAGAAGTAATATCTAAAGTGAAATCATTAATAGGTGGATGTGGCATATGGGATGGTGATTCACTGGAAATTGCATTGAAAAATTGTTGCGATGAATCATCGATGGAAAATCATAAATCCCTTCCTCTGATTATGTTCTTATCCATATGTCTTACCAACAACAAAATGACATTTCAAGATCAAAGTTTCACCCCACTTCATTTTTTCTACAAAATTCAGAGTGCATATGAAGGGATAAAATTCCCTATGAAGGCCACATCTATGAGGTAAGTGGATACATTGATAACTCATTGCTTTACATGTTTTTAATAGAGCATTGAAGAAAATCCCAAGTCTTAATAGTGTAGGTGGATTAATTCATTCTTGGATAATTATTGAATTGATTTTAAATGTGGATTAGGTAGGGGCAATCTGGTGTGGAAACACATGGTGACATGATGACTTACAAAACAAGTGGAAAAAAAGTGACATAGTGTCGGGTGACAATAGTATGAGTTAGTAGATAGGTCATAGATAGTACAACCTAGTGGCAAGTGACCTATATTATATAGTACAACCTAGTGGCAAGTGACATGATGAATGCCTAGTAAGTGGTAGGAAAGCAATAACATGGAAAGGTGATTGGACATGTGCATGATAGTTTGGTTCCAAAATTATCATACAAGGTAGGTGAGAGATAAGAGAAACATAACATGGGATCATCACTCGAATATAATGAAAAATAATTTTCAATATGTATGCCAAGGAGTTGTTTTACACTATTAGTGTGGTACAAATCATTAAAAAGAAAACCTAATGCTTGATATTTGTTTTAGGTGTGAATTATGAATTATTGTAGCTCAACCTTTAACACACTGTGAGTTATGATAGTTGGTCATTTTTAGTGAATACAGACTCATTGGAAAAGGAATGAAGTGTGAAATACATCTGCAAACGTGTCCATGTCAGTAGTGTTCACCCATAGGGCACCATGTGTCTAGAAGATGCAAGTTCTAAAAAAGATATCTAATTCATTGCATTCTACTTATAGTCAACCTTAAGGATTGATTGAAGAATGCAAAGAAATGGAATGTGCATTTAATGGAGGTTATGGAGACATCTAGGAGGTTATGATGGACCCAAGAGATGTGCCATAATCCAAGGAAAGGGGAATACTATGGATTGATTGTTGGAGCCTAATGAAGTGATCTAATAAGGGTTTTGTTGCAATCGAAGGGGAGTTTAAGGAAGTGATTTTAATGTTTGTTTATTTTTAACAACTTTGATATTGTTTGACAGGGTCAATGATGATCATTGCATTTAATATCTATTCAAGCAAGAGAATAAATATTGCAAGGGGTTGAACCCTTGGGGTTTCTTTCCCCCATGTAAGGTAGCCATTGTGTAAGTGATTAGATGATAATGGAATGATCAGTGATGTCTCTATATCTTTCTCTATTTTTTATAGGTTGATTTTTTTCCATGATGCAACCACACTATTTAATTGAGTTAAATTACTTCATGTATTGTAATGGATGAATCTTCAGTTAGTTGCAATTAAGTGTCTATGACTAGAAGTTGTAAATGGATTCTTTTTAGATGTCTATTCTATTAGAGGTGAGTTGAAATTATGTCACTGATCAAACCATGCTAGATCTCCAACTCTTGGTTGATGTAGCTTTTAGTTTACCCTCTATTTGATTTGATTATAACAGTAATAATGTGTGTAGATATCTTCCCTCTTGTATCAAGACTTATCCATCCAACATTGATAGGAATATCAATATACCTAATCTTTTGGGTTTCATCTAAAGTGGGATGTTATCATTGGATTTATTCACTACCACTTTAGACCTTTGTTCTAACTCATTTTTACTCCATAGCTCAAACAATAGGTACTAATCATGATAGAGTCAACCATTGTGTATTATATTTTGTTCTTGTATTTTCAAGGAGCATGTTGAATATTTGAGTATTTCTACCTCATTAAAGTTATATTAGGGAAGTTCCACCTTGTGTTGGAAAAGAACCAACCATTAGTGACATGAATGACTACTATGGCCAGAATGAGTAGTGCTCTTACATACTATCAAAATTGTCCTATGTAGTGTGCTTTGGGATTATAATAGTGACATTCTTTAGACATTAAGAACTCTGTTGGGTATGGTGTTAATTTACAAACTCAAACTTCTCACCTAGAAATGATAATCTATATCTTTATCTATACTAGTTAGCATACCTATATAAAGTAAATGTTTTTATAAATATGAACATACTAATCTAAAATTGATTTTATTTTTTTAAGATAATGTAAAAATATTCTTCAATTTCACTATTTTGTGATTTTATTTTTTTAAGATAATGTAAAAATATTCTTCAATTTCACTATTTTGTGATGCTTACCAATTGTAATTTTTCTTTTTTAACCTAAAATAAAAATAATATTTTAAAAATAATTATAAACAAAAAAAATTTAAAATTAAAACCTTATAAATTATAAGAATTAAGAATTGTGGACAAATACAATCACACAGGTATAAAATTTAAAAATTAAAACCTTATCAATTATAAGAATTAAGAATTGTGGACAAATACAATCACATTTATGCTTAGGTATACAATCATGCTTGTGTACTTAGGTATACAATCATACTCACATATGATAAGAGTTACAAAAATTAAAACCAAGCCTTTTTATTTTATGAAGCCACTCAACCACATATATAAGGTTTCTTTGTACGTCAAAGTTAAGGTTTCTCAACCCTACGTGGCTGGAGGTTTCTCTGTACTTCCACGGACCCTACGAGGGGCGTTATCATTTAGTAGGTCCCTATCATTTTCTCGCTTATGGGCGTTATCATTTAGTAGGGTTCCTATCATTTTCTCGCTTATGGGGACGACTTGTCTCTTTAAGGTAAATAAATTTGCTTTAAACCGCAGACTATATACCTTAAGCAAAAAAGACCCTAAACCCAAAAAACCATTTACCCTAAGACACAAAACAATAAATCCTAAAATGTGAAACCCTGGATCAAGGTTGAACCAATCATTGGTCTCTCTATGTCTTTAGTAGGCATTATATTGTACTTATTGTTTTCTTTTCGAATTTTTATTTTTATTATTATCCCTTTAGATTGTGATTGCTACAAGTAAAGGATTATAAGTTTTGTTGGAAAGAATGCTAGTGTTACATCGCCAGCTAGACCGAAAATTGGCTATGTTGGAACTTACATTTATACATCACTTATTTTGTTAATTTTTTAAACCACCGTCTACATCACTTATTCACAGACAAACTTTTATTGCATTGTTTTGACTTTTATATGGATACTCGTTAAACATAATTACAATGGTCAGTATTATCTATTAATATGATAACATATCAGTAGCTTGAAGTTGGGTACTGCCTTTACCAGATTCTTATTAGAACAAATCAAGTTTGTTTTACAAATTCAATCCTCTATTTTAGTCTTTTCTAATAAATATATCCAGCTCATCTTGAAATTTATTCAACATCCAATAATCAACAAAATATGAAATCTATCTGACATATTCTATGGCATAATTCCGAACCTGCCACAACAGAAACTCTGCTCAAGCTTAATCATATCACTTTCACGCAGTCTTTCTTGTGAATGTTGAAGAGAATAATTTTTCAAGCACAACCCAATCCCTTTTTTCCAAGAGAGCATTCAAACTATTTTAAACATGTAAATTACCACAGAATGTTTAAAATAATCATTATTTTTTTAAGCGTTTTCCACACTATATGATGGTGGTAGATTGCATATATGATGGTGGTAGATTGCAAAAGGCAAAGGATCTATTTGTAGCAAGGGATATGACAGTGTGACAGGGAATGCTTGAGTATAAAGAGCTACAAAGCAACCAGAAGTTAAGACCAATGGTTTGCTTTAAAAATTGAGTTAGTTCATATTCTTCATAATTTTTGCATCCCCATTGTGGTTACTAATCTATATAGGAACTATCAGGTTCCCGGTTCAAAATTTGTCACCAGAGAACTCTGTTGACAAGAGGCCTCTAATATTTGAAAATAGTCACCCCTTTTATTATTTCCAGGAGAAAATTACGAGTTGGTGAAAAAATTCCCATTTTGTTTAATATGAATAAAATACGATTGCAGATGGTCGCAAAGTAGCAGTTCTCAGAGACTAAATAGTTATCTCCATTATTATATAGTCACAAAGGAGTTGATCTAACCTTTATAAAATTGACAATTAAGCATGTTGTGCAAATAAAATCTTTCTTTGCATGTTGATCTTGTATATAAATATATCATCTACAATTGAATGGGACATATGTTACTAAGTAGAGGGGAAAAAGTGGACATCTTTGTATAAAAGAATTCAAAAATAAAATACAAGGTTCAATATTTGCTAAGAAAGAAAAAAATAATGTACAAGGTTCAATATTTGGTAAGAAAAAAATATACATGGATAGACACACATTTATATTGACAGCCACTAGTGCCAAGAAATGTAAATTTAATCAAACTATCACTAATGTGAAGGGATGAATGCATCGCTTCATAACAACAAACATTACCGCATTTATTCATTTTTTACTTTCTTTATGTTTTAATGAAAAGTACTGCATGGAAGGCAATGGCAACCATAATTGTTTATTTCTCATAGGATTTGTTAGCATATAACCTTTCCTACATGTTTCTAACATTAGACTTATTACTCTTATAGTGAGAGTGGTAACTAACATTAGACTTATTACTCCTATAGTGAGAGTGGTAAGGTAGGGAAGTCAATTCAGTACCAAGAAGTGCCTTGTGATCTATTTGGTTATGTACAATTAATCAATTTGAGTTTACCATAATTCAATTCTCAAATTGTTATAAAAATGGATCAAGTTTTGTAGATCATGTTCTTTACTATTATGTAAATTGAAAGGTGTATTTTGTGTAGACTATACCTAATTGATATATGATTCAAAATGACTACTTTGTATTTGTACATACTTTCAATAGCTACAATTTGTATTTGCTAGGCTTCTTTTTATACTGTATCAGTAGAATGTTCATGTAATTTTCCATGAACCCCATGCACTTGAGAATATTGTTATAGAGAAATTAATGTTTGTTGAAGAAGTGAAATGATAAGGAGAGTTTTGAAATAATAAGAGAGGAAGATAGAGACATACTCAATAAAGGCCAATGTTGTTAAAAGCTAAGTTTAATATAGTATAATGTAACATGGGAATCATCTGAGATCTTCTTAATAAATATAGTATAATATAAGATTGGAGTGTTTATAAAGGCTACAACATGCTTTAAATTTATAAGGAAAAGTTTTATTAGTTTCATGCCACAACACTTGAATATGGGTTATATCAATTCTATAAACTTCCATGCCATACCTGTTGAAATGAGAATTGACTTGAATACAATATTTGATGATTCTTATCTATAGAAGAGATTGTTTGTATATATTAAATAGTCGATTTGTTTACAAAATAATACACTTCAATTGAGGATTAACCCTACTTGATAAGAAGGTAGGTAAGGTCTTTTATTTATAAATTATGTAAATATACCCTACTTGATGGGAAGATAGGTAAGATCTTTTATTTATAAATTATGTAAATATACCCTACTTGATGGAAAGATAGGTAAGGTCTTTTATTTATAAATTATGTAAATATCAATGTTTATAACATAACATAACAAAGAGAAACTTTAATAAATCATTTCATTAAATAAATTACCACACAAAAAACATACAAATACAAGTATTTTTTACAATCCATGAGTTTAAGGACCCTCTCCCAATTTACTAACTTTGGTGAGAATGCCCATTACCTTACACTTACACCTTTTCCATACTCTTACACCTTATGACATGACATCATTGATTTCTATCACATCTAACTTGTAAATTAGAATTCCTTGATGTACATAGACTTGAATACACATTGATTACATAAATAAACTCCTAATTGACCATTTCTATTACAACACTTAAGAAATAAACTCATAATTGACCATTTCAGAGTTGAAAATATTGTTTATGATTATAACTTTTTTTCCTAAAAATATCGAGGTTAGGTTCAAAATTTCATGATTTAGTAAAAAAATTTAAAATATCATAATAACATATATTATTCAATTATTTTCTAGACGTTCCCTTTTCCCTTTCCCATACTTAGAGATAGACTAGTTTTTACATTAATATGAAATATGTATATACTAGTGGGGTGGGGGAGAGAACTTATTTTATATTTCTTGTGAAGCGATATAAGTATGCCCAAAGGCGTACACCTATTGACAATGAGCCCAATTAATCAACGTTTAATCTAAAATTCTAATTTGATGGTTAACAATTGAAGATGCTGGCATATTTTTAGTCGTCCTCCCAAATCAATGAATGTGATTTACTCTTCATAACTTCCTTGTATTTCTGAATGCATCGGTTACCCTGTTTATTTTTTAACATTTACCTAATCATATTAAGAAATTACTGTAGCACTATATGATTGCCACGTTTAAATGATTAACCTTTCAGATTACCATTTAGATTTCCTCAACTGTCGGGACGTTTCATTTTCTAACTGCCTATGCGTTTCATTTTCTGTCTTTCCTCACTTATCTGTGCGTTTCATTTTCGCCACGAATTTCAGCTGTCCGCCCTTTCGGCGCTCTCAGCCGCGAGTTAACGGCTGTGCTAGTGTAATAATGCAGATGGCTTAACAGTGCCATATATCCTACAACGAAGTAAAGAAAAGTAGTTTATCGTTCGGTCATGGATAATCCCAACCTCCTTGCATCTCCACCGGTCTAACAACGTCTGCACGGGCGGCGGATAAATTTTCAGTGTTGCCGGTGGAACCTATCACCCCTGTAAAAGCTTTCCGGTGATAAAAAATTTCACCCTTCTCGAAGGATGGAGCGTTATCGGAAGTCGAACTGAGTATTCCTTTTGACAGGCTTATGCTCGACGTTCCCTCCCCAGACTTATCAACTTTATATCTAAAGAAGCCTCTGGGACAACGACCCACGTTACTCACGTTGAGAGAAGGACTGCAAATGTCAGGAAGAGAGAAGGCCAGTATTTGGCAAACATGGCGCATTCCCAGCCTGCTCTCCGGGTCTGGGTGAGAACACAACAACCCCAACTTCAGCACCTTCTCCATCTCGCACACATCATATCCGTCCTTCAGCTTTGGATCCGATGCCTCCAGCAGCCTTCCCTCCGTGTAAAGCCCCCACGCCCACTCCACCAAAATCATCTGTTCGGCGTCCTTCAACGGATCCACGGGCCTCCTCCCGCAAGCCACCTCCAACAGCAGAACCCCGAAGCTGAAAACGTCCGAGCTCGGCGTAGCCTTCCCCGTCTGTATGAGCTCCGGCGCTATGTACCCCAACGTTCCTACAACATAAGTGGTCTGCGGATTCTCGCTGTGATCATACAGCCGAGCCAGGCCAAAGTCTCCCAGACGCCCGTTGAGCTCCGAATCCAGCAGAACGTTGCTCGACTTGATATCTCTGTGGATGACCCTCTTCTTCCATTGCTCGTGCAGATACAGCATCCCAGCGGCCACGCCCTTCAGGATCACGTATCGCCGATGCCACGGCAGGACTGTTGTCGGACTCCCGGAGATGAGTTTATCCAGGCTGCCGTTGGGCATGTAGTCGTAAACGATGAATAGCTGCGTACGCCTTCGGCACCACCCCCGGAGATGAACCAGGTTCCGGTGCTCTAGGCGACCCATGCTAGAGATCTCTGAAACGAAACTCTTCATTCCCTCCGGAAGCTCCTTCGTTATGCATTTCACTGCTACCTCTTGGCCGCTGCTGGGGAGAACGCCCTTGTAAACTTTGCCAAAACGCCCTTGCCCCAAAACGTTTTCGTCCCGGAAATTGCTCGTGGCGATGCTTAACTCCTTGTAAGTGAGTCTATGGGGCCAGTACTCCATCTCCCATTCTTCGATCGTTTCTTCATACTTCGCTCTTATGAAAAAGACGGCTGCAACAGCCAGTGAGAAGAGAACCAGAGTGGCCACGGTGATGCCGGATATGAATCCCCGGCCCGGACGCTTGGAATGCATGTTCGCAAAAGAAGGGAGACGCGATAGATTGAGGGGCGCTGCTATGCCTTGGGTGGTGAAGCTCCACGCGAGAACGTAATGGGCTTCAATAAAGTTCCCTGTGGTCGCTGAAAAGCCAACGAACATCTTCTCTTGCAGAACGTTTCCCAGATTGATTTTCAGAGATATCAGCGGCTTCTGCGGTCTCGGCGAGCCGGCCAACATGATGGTAACGTCGAGGCGGCTTTGAGGATGATTATAATCGATCCAGGCCTGTATGTTCCGTCCACTCTTGAGGCTCAATCCATGGAAGCTGTCCGCCCCATTCCAATACCCGGCAGGCTTGGTCTGCACCGAGATTACCAAACAGAATAACACGGATTGACTTCGAAGAAATAAAACTCGACTTATTGAGGAATGAGAGAAGAATAACACGGCGGACGTATTCAAAACCGGAACCCAATATTCACGTGATAGAACGAATCTGGACGGGCCCAATTTTTTTTGTAAGGATTGAAGCAAGGAAGTATGTTTTTGTTTTAAGTGACTGGCCAAATTTTTGGAAGGGTTAAATTAATTAGGGTTAAATTTATAGTTTTATTAGGGTTTAATCTATATTTTAAATTACGGTTTAATCTTTACTTTAAATTAGGGTTTAATGGATAGTTTAAATTAAGGTTTAATCTAAGGTTGAAAATTTCCAAAAAATTATCTTTATACTAACCTATATTTTTTAATTTCATCAACATATTTGTTTAGATCAATTTCTGAAATTTAAAGTTACTTTTCTATCAATTTTCTTAAAGCAAATATAAATTATCATCTACAACATATATATAAGTAGATTTGTTATCAATGTCTACAATACATGTATAAATTATTAAATGATTTTTTATCAATGTTCATATCACAAGTATAGTTCATTATCTACAAAGTTGAAGATGATTTGCTATCAATGTCCTTAGGACAAGCATAAATAATTGTCTACAAAGTAAAAGATGATTCAAGACATTGCATTGTGACAAACATTTCCCAACATCGTGATCTGATTAACATTTCTCAATGTCACAATGTTATGAAAATTTCCCGACGTCGCATTGTGATGACCCTTTCCCAACATTAAAAAAGAAAAAGATTATTCTACAATGTCTCATGTGTTTCCCGAAATCACATTATAATGAACATTTCCAAATGTTAGATTCTGACAAACATTTTCCAGTGTCGATCATTTCCCAATCTCTCATTGCGATGAACATTTTCCCAACGTTGCATTTTGACGAACATTTCCAACGTCGCATTGTGATGAACATTTCCTAATGTCGCAATTTGACAAACATGTCACAATGTTGCACCATGACAAACATTTTCCAGTGTCTCATTGTGACGAACATTTTGCAACATCACATTGCGATGAACATTTTCCAAAGTCACATTGTGACAAACAATTCCCAACGTTGCAATGTCATGAACATTTCTTAATGTTGCAATGTCACGAACATTTCCCTCTGTCGCAATGTGACGAACAACCACATTGTTGCATTGGGACGAACATTTCCCAGTGTCTCATTGTGACAAACATTTTCCAACGTCACATTGCAATGAAAATTTCCCAAAGTCACATTGTGACAAACAATTTGCAACGTTGCAATGTGCCGATCATTTCCCAATGTCGCATTCTGATGAACATTTTCCCAACGTCACATTTTGACGAACATTTCCCAATGTCGCATTGTGATGAACATTTCCCACTATCGCAATGTGACGAACATTTTACAATGTCGCATTGTGACAAAACGATTAACGATTCAAAGACTCGACGTGGAATGGCCTGATGCCTGCGTTTCCAGGAGGAGTCAATATGCTCCAAATACTTTTGTGGAGTAGCTGAGAGGTGTTCTTCTCTCGAAATCTCGACAACAAACGCTAACAAATGAGGAGGACTATCTGCACACAGATGTTGTGATTGATTTAAAAAATTACCTGTTGGCCACCAAATTGCCATGTTAACTAATTAGGTATTTATTGTGCTTAAGAGAATAATTATATGTCGGTTCTCATTTAACTGGAATGGCACGTGTCGAGGGAGTGAAAAGATGGCGCATTCGCCTCTACCCACTACTCTATTCATGTGATCTTGGATCTCTCTGAGCCCGACGGTCCTAAAATTTGTATTCAAAACAGCCCGTGACAAAACCTTGGCTTGTTCGCTCATTCCATGGCCGGTGCACTCCTCCGCATACATTTTCACGATTGTTCATGTGACCTTGGATCTCTGTGAGCCCGACGGTCCTAAAATTTGTATTCAAAGGAGACTGTGACAAAACTCTTGCTTGTTCGCTCCTTCCGTGGTTGGTGTGCGCTCCTTCGCATACATTTTCACCATTGTTTTGTAAAGGAGGTAATCTTATAGTTATCTATAAATGAAAGCATTATTTAAATGCAAGATGTATAAATTCAATTGCATGGCTCGTATAATGTGAGATCGGAAGA